>CM018696.1:3758395-4068558 GCA_009363875.1 Mikania micrantha | reverse complement strand
TCATCATTTGTAGCAATGTTTCGAGTTAGTTATACATTATTCGACTCGTATTCTCATTCTGATCAATACCCAAAAAGATCCGTTTGAAATTCGAAAAAAAGCTAACAACGCTAACTTCTTTTTAATGGAGATCTACCAGAAGAAAACAGTGTAAAAGCAGGGACCATTATTGGTGATTTTCAAATTGGAACCAATAAAGGGCCAATTCCTAAAACTTTGGTTTATTAAAATCCAATTTGCCTTAAAAAAATATAAATTCAAAATATATTATTTTAATATTCAATTTATATTATTATTTAAATTTATATTAAGTATCTAAAAATATATTATTTTAGTTATCAGGCTTCATGATCCCAAACAAACTTATCATTTATATAATTTTTTAAAAATAAAACATACTTATATTGTATCTAAAATCATAATTTGCCCCGACTCGACTTGTTTACACCTCTACTGAAAACCAGAAGAAGCTTACAAATCCCCAGCCGCTTTTCGTGAACTCTCGACCAACGATCCTAAACTCGCACTTGGTGTGAGTCATCAAAAGCTCGACATAAGGAAGCTCATCAACAATAGCCGCGACACCCCCATGTTTAGGACCAAGACGAAGAGCATTTATGTAACATGTTTCATCTTTCAAGTATCTGATCCTAGATTCTGCAATGTTAAGTTCTTGGACCAAATAGCTATATGCAAAAGATCCATCTTGAATTCCAATTGGATCGTTGCTTGAAATCAACCCATCTATCCCTTCGATTCCTGGAGTCAACTGCTGGACGGTTAGGATCGAAGTCAAACTTGCTGTGTAGCTTGAATTGATGATCAACACAACAAATAACCATAAGAGTAGAACAAATCGCCCCAATGTGCTAACGGTGTTCTCTCCTGCATGAATTATTTCAAATAATCAGTTGTAATAAAACAGTTTTTGTATTTGAGTTTGTTGTTTCAAAGTGTAATTATCTGGTGATCAAATGGTTGAATTTTTGTCAAAATAGGAATAATTAACATGTTTATAGATAAAATCACCATAAATGAAATTTTTGGGGAGTGAAATGGAATTAAGTGACATTTTCACTATGTATACTGCTTGGGAGTAACTACTCAAGATCGGCTCGATATGAGCTCGAATCGAGTAGAGCTTAAACCAGCTCTCAAGTTCGAGCTCGAGCTATATTGGAGATTCTTTAATAGACAAGCTTAAACCCGAGCTTTACAAGCTTGACTAGGCTAGGCTCGTGAGCAGTGACGGAGCTTGGGCGAAGTAAGAGGGGGGCGGAAATTTTTGAAACCAGGAATACATATAATTTTTTGGAGCGAGGGGGCGAAACCACGATTTTTAACTAAAAATAATATTTCGGCCGAAAAATTAACGCTACGGACGGAAAAAGAGGAGGGACGGTCGCCCCCCGGCCCCTGTAAAGCTTCGTCATTGTTCGTGAGCTATAATAATAGCTTTTTATATAATTTACCAAAACTACATTAACAAATTATTATTATTTTATGTTAAGTTATTATAAAAATAATAAAACAATATATATTATGATATATATACATATATATATATAATTATATATATAACTGTCTTTATATATAAAAATAATTACATTATAAATGTATAAAACTAAAATAAATAGGTGAATAATTAAATAATATATATTATTTTACATATGTAAGTTATAAGTATAAATATATATTAAAATAAGGATATATGTTTACAAATAAAGTGATTAATTAATATATAATAAATAAGTTTATTTCAAGCCAAGCTCAAGCTTGAAAACTACTTACATGCGTAGCTGCCAAATATGCACCAAGCTACTCATGTGCGGCACAATGCACCTCGGCAAATAGGTGTACTTTAGTGCACTTAAGCGTGTTTTTGGCGAAAAAATCTAACAAATTTAGTCAAAAAAAAAGTGTCTTGAAAGATTTAAACATGTCTAGAACAATTACACTAGCCCCAAAGAAACCTAAATTCAACCCAAAGTATCATTAAACAGCCTAAAACATGTCTTAACACCCAAAAAAAAAGTATATTTTCATACTATTGGTTATCACTTTATAAACGCCTTGCGTCTTGAGTCTTGACAACTTTCCTCACATATCAAAAGCCCAAAAAAATTGCAATGTGAAAAGGGTTTAATTTTGATAATCTTGTTCTTTTAGGTACAATTGTCAAAAGCCCAAAAAAAATTGGCTTATGATCATACTTACTATGTGAAAAGAACATGGTTGAGAAGCTAAACCACAAAATTGTAATGACTTGTTGACTCGGGGGGCCTCGAAACTCGTGATTGAACCGATGTTCAAGAATCCAAACCACAAAACCAACAAGGAGAAAGAATCCACCAGTGACGAGCCACATTTGAAACGAGAATGGTTTGAGAAAAGCCCATTGACTTGTTTTTGACTTCTTTACAGGGACAACTATCACAAGGCCTGATTCCATGTAAGGCTGTGTAAAGTCAACTATTCGTGTTCGATTTGTAGTAATTGTAACATCTCCAACCACTGCATCAAATGTCTGAACAAGGCAAATCAGTTGTGTATTTTGACTTTTGAGGTCAAAGTTAAGACTTTACAAATTTAAAGTCAAAATCGATACGAATCTGGTTCTGAGTCATATCACTATTTTCCTTGTTTGCAGTGTTTTTATACAGTTTAAAATAGTAATTGTCAAGTTATCGAAATTATAACGCGCTTAATCAGTTTCATATTACTTGACCTCAAAAGTCAAACTCGTTATGCAATGAGTAAACTCAAGTTGATCAAGAAACTAGTTTTCAGACATCTCATATGGGTTGAAAAGGGCAAATTTGCATACTTTGACTTTTGAGGTCAAAATTAAAAGTTCGCAAACAAAAAATCATTAAGGTTTCAGACATACAGCCCAGATTTTACAGTAAATTTCACCTCTCTTGTGAACAAGTTATAAAATTTAAGATAGTAATCATAAATTTCTCAGATAATTACCAGTTATTTCAATAATGCAACCAAAATTAAGCTTTAAAATAAATTTGAGCAAGAAACTAGACATCAAGCAAGAACTTGCTTTTAGGAGACATGATTTATTTCAAAAGGCAAGTCAATTTAATTTCATACACTTCAAGTTTGAGAATTTTGACTTTTGAGAACAAAACGAAGAGTTCATAAACAATAAATTCATACGGTTCCAATGACAATTCTAAAACGAAAATATTCCCGTTGTGTGATACTAGTTATAAATTTCAACAAGAGTAAATTACGGTTTTGGCCTATGAGCTTTTAGTGTTTCAACTATTTTAACCTAAAATAGAATCTTTTATCAATACAATCCTTGTGGTTTAAACAACAAACGGTTTTGGCCCCCAAACCGTCCAAAATTAACTATGGTTGGGGGCCAAAACCGTTAGTTGTTTAAACCACAAGAGCTGAACCATAGAAGATTTTATTTTTGGTTGAAATAGTTAAAACACTTAAACCACATTGGCCAAAACAGTAATTTACACTTTCAACAAAGTAATCAAAAAGTTCTTAAATCTTAACATTTCATGGCTTGATCAAGATATTAGACTATCCACTGTCACAACCCAACCCAACCCAACCCAACCCAACCTTTTATTTAAAAACTAATTTCTCTCTCTTCTACCTACACAACCCAACCTAATTTATTTTTTCACACTCATTCACAACCCAATCCAACCCAACCTAAAACTAATATTTTATTAAATAAATATGATTTATAAATATTGTTTATTATATTAAAACCAGAAATAATAATATTTTTCAAAATTAATAAATAATGCAAATAAATATTTTATATATAATATATTAACGATAGCTTGAAAATATTAAAAAGACAAACATATGACGTTAAAAAAATAAAGTGCCGATAAAAAAAAAACTTTTATTTGTAGGCTTTTGTGATTTTTTTTGGAATGAAATGGAGCAATCAAGTTTGCAACCCAACCTAATTTATTTTTTCACACTCATTCACAACCCAATCCAACCCAACCTAAAACTAATATTTTATTAAATAAATATGATTTATAAATATTGTTTATTATATTAAAACCAGAAATAATAATATTTTTCAAAACTAATAAATTATTTATATTAAATATAAATGCAAATAAATATTTTATATATAATTAATTAACGATAACTTGAAAATATTAAAAAGACAAACATATGACGTTAAAAAAATAAAGTGCCGATCAAAAAAAAAAACTTTTATTTGTGGGCTTTTGTGATTTTTTTGGAATGAAATGGAGCAATCAAGTTTGCAACCATGGTTTGCTGCACCAACCGATCGTGACTTTTCCATTTTTAAAAAATTATTAATATTTTGTCTTTTTGTGAAAGTTGGCAACCGATTGTGATAAAATCTCATGATAGTGGATAGTCTTAGTAACAGACTAGTTGACCTCAAAAGTCAAACACTATCTTAATAGCTATGAAATTTTCAATTACGAAAAGACTATTCACCTCAAAAGTCAAAACCCTGTATGAAAGGAGTAAATAAGTGTTAAACAAGAAACCAAACAACAAGCAGAACCTTACATTTCAGACATACTATTCAGTTCAAAAGGCAAATCAAGATTTTGACTTTTGAGGTCATAATTAAGACTTCTTAAACTCAAAACTGATATTGTTCCACATCATCATCGTACTCGGTATATCCCAACATTAGCAAATCTAAGGTAGGGTTTGAGAAGGGTAAGACGTAGACAACCTTACCTTTATCATGCAGGAATAGAGAGGCTGTTTCTAATGAGTCCCTCGTCTCATGATGTCTCATTAACTTTATTTTTCAAAATTTAAGTAAATTAATGTTAAATTAGTGCAGTTTTACTTTTGTCACTCGAGGGCCGACACATACATTATATTTGCGCACCACACACGGTGGCTTTGATATTGTTCCACTTCTTAAACATAAAAGTCTTATTGAAAACTATGATTTCTTGAACAGATTAACTGATTTCAAAACTCAAACTCATAATGCAATGAACTAATGAAGCAAGAACTTACATTATCAGCAACATCAGCCACAAGATTGGTGTAACTCGGGTTTCGTAAGCCATCGCCATACAGAACATATTTTCGGGGCACCGGGTAAGGTAGTAAACTCACAGCAGCTTCAAAAACATCAACACTATAACCTCGTACGCCTAGCGGCGACCGAACATCTTTCGTCACAACCTCCTTGTAACTATGTCGAAACGGTACACCAATCCTTAACGGGATGCCATTGTTCGGGAACACCCACCCACGTGGCTTCACACTCGTCTCACCGGGCCAAATCACGCTATAAAGACGTTTCACATCATTTAGCCGGTTTGTTTTCGGCTTTTCAGGCTGGTTAACAGATAAACCAAAAGATTTTGACCAGTATCCAACCGTTCGTAACCCGGTGCCAACAATGTTAACAATATCATAAGCCGGATGAACCCGATCCTTGTCACTATCGAACCGAACTTCGCCCGTTGCACCCGTGAAATTAGTCGTTAGAAAGCGTTTCGAGAAGCTTTGGGCCTTCGTTAAACGTCTGAAGCCGCGAACCCCGGTGGATTGACCCGTTTGTGCTTTGAAGTTTCGGGTTGGAAGAAAATGTGATTTTCCCGCCAAAATTCAAAAGATTATCCAGCGCGTAGGCGAGTAACCAAACGGAATCGTAAGCGTAAAGCGCATACGAATTGAAGCTAGCGGGTTGCTTTAAATTCATGTTTTTCCATCTTCCCGCGAATTTTTTTTTCAAATCGGAATCCGGCGTGTGTTGCCGGAGTGATACGACGCCCTGTAGATGAGCAACGATGTCGGAGTCCGGTGGATCCGATGAATCCAGAATCGCCGGAAGCCAATCGGTGGTGATCCAAACGTAACCACTCTCCATCATCCCCAATGTCTTCGCAATTTTGAAAATCTTCACACCGGTATCGGGATTCACATGCACAACATAAACCCGAGACTCCATCAAATTAACCGTCGTCAGGATATCAGTGACGTCATTCTCCGGCGAACCGGCCGGAAACGCGTTTGTAAGAAATTTTGGCTCGTTTTAGGGCTAGTGAATCAGCCAACGATGAGATCCCGTTTCTTCCGTAATCATCGTCGACGTAAATCGCGATTACTTCTTTCCACTCGAAGTGTTCGATTACGTCAGCAATGGCGGACATTTGGTGGCGATCGTTCAGTGTGGTTCGTAGAAATAAGGATACTGGAGAGCTGATAGTGTGGGGTCGGTCGCACCGAATGAAATTAGGGGTACGTGAAGCTCGTTGATGACGTGTGAGATGACGTGTGCGATTGTAGATGATTGTGGTCCGATTGTAGCTACTACGTTTTTCTCCATTAGCTCCAAAGCTGCACCGAAAGAGAAACATGTAAGAACAATGTTTGACCACAATGTTTGACCTTTGAAGTCAAACTTTCGTTGGTCAAATTTGCAATTTTGATATCATGTTAAGTGTTTTTGACACTAATTTGTGTCTAATTGTAGTTATGTTTATGGTTTTTCATTTGGTGGTGAAGTTTGTTTTGAATATTGTATGTGCCAACATTGTTTTCGTAACTTTTATGTTTGACTCTCAAAAGTCAAATGTAACTATTCTTATGCTACCTGTTCTTAAAAATCAACTATTCTTGCATAAATTTCAAGATTATATAACATATATAGCATTAGGCTTGTAATCGAGTCGAGCCAGTCTTGGCTACAAATCGGCTTGAGAATTTTTGAGCCGAGCTAAAATTTTGTTCGAGTCAAAAATTCGAGTTCGAGCTCAAGTTCATAATAACCTCTAACCACGAGCATGCTCAGTTTTTTCTTCCTTTACTTTATACATATTTATTTAATAATATAATATATATACATATGTATAGTATATATATAATAAATAAAAGTTTTGTTATAAAATGTGTCGGCATTACAGACCACTTAAAAAATGTTTTTCTCACCTCTGTCTCTTAATAGTATTTAATATAATATATATATTAGATTTTATGTATATATTAATATAATATATATGTGTGTGTATAATTTAATATACATAAGCATGCATTATAATCGAGCCAAGAACCTTGGCTCGAACTCTTTTAAACCGATCCATTTTCGAGCCGAATTTTTTTGAGCGAGTCTCAAACAACGAGCTTTTAAACAGTTGTAAATACCATTAACCGGGTATTATCACATTCAATAAGGGTACTTAAAGTCTAAAAAGCTGATTCAAAAGATAATCAACAATCTTTGACTTTTGAGTCAAAAAAAACTTCTCAAATCCAGCATTACACGTGTTGATTACTATTTATAATTCCAAATCAATTTACTTGATATTTATGAAGTTTCACATGAACATTGAAAGTCAAAATTAGTTATCCCAGATTCCCTCTATTGTTAGTTGACTTTGACATTCTGTTTCTGATTTGTATACACAAATTTGCAACTGTTTGGGACTAGAAAGCGTTCAGAAAAACCGAAAATTGTTTAAAACCGATAATCGAACCGTATCAGTAACCGAAAAAAACCGAACCGACTTCTGAATTCGGTTTTCGGTTCAGTTAACGGTTTTTAAAATTTTTTTGAATTCAGTTTATTTGGTTAAACGATTAAACCGAATTCATAACTAAATTTATCATTTTTATTAATCATGTTAGGTTGATTTGATTCGGTTGATTCGGTTCGGTTTATTCGGTTTTTAACCAATTTATTTGGTTTTAATCGGTTTGTTTGGTTATAACCGAAACCGATATTTCCCGAATTCGGGACTGTTATTTAAACGTTTATTGTAACAACTAACCTTTTGTAATAATAAGATATTCAACTGTCTGAACCAAGATTCTTGAAAACCATTTGATGAAAGATCATAAATACCATAAAAAAATATATAATTTTATTATTTTCATTATTATAAGTCAAAATAACATTAACAGAGCATTTACCTTCAATGGTGCCAATAAATCCACTGCAATTTGTATCTTGTAAAATGAGATTCAAATGGGTTCCTCCAAGAATTGATGGATCAGAGTTCACATCATCAACAGCAGCTATAATTGCAGGTTTTACAGACCTCCCAATCACTGAATTAACCGTCAATAAAGCTCCAATATTCACAACTTTTTGCTCTGTTGATGATGATGATGATGATGATGTATTAACAGTTATGTTATCATCTGCCATGGCCACCACCGACAAAACCCACATACCAAAAATCAAGAAAAACACAGTTTTGTTAATCATAGACTCATCAATCTCCATTTTTTTAGGATACGCTTTTACAATTTGAGTCAATTGTAACAGCTTTTAAAAGCCATTTGGAGTGTGAACCCTGAAGTTGAAATCTTGATTTTTAGGCCAAAAATCAAGATTTTGAAGAAGATGAAACCCCAACCATATGAACATGAGATAAATTTAATTTTCTCTGTACAAGAAATTAAAATCCAGCAGAGGGGTTGTTAAATATGGTAGCCCACATTGGAAACCACTAATTTATATTATATGAGAAATATTATAAACACAAATAAATTGAAAAAGGTACAGCTAAAATATGCAAATTCTTTTCAGACGATGATGCATTGTTCATAAAAATTCTGTCCGAATTTTAGACGTAACTATCCAAAAATTTGAGCCTTAAATATCCGAATTTTCGGATTTAGGTTACTTGTTTTAAAAAATTTTGGATAGTTTGGATCCGAAATAATTATTTTTTCGGATAATTTTTCTGACATTGGGATAATTTTTTGGATATTTTAAATAATTTTCGGATATTTTCCGAACATTCGAAACTCCAAATTTTTTTTTTAATTTTTAATCTTTTTTCTGAGTACCGAATCATAACTAAATATTGAAAAATAAACATCCCTAAATGAGTTAAACAAATGAAGGTGCCAATGTGGGACTAAATGAGTACCGAATCCGAACCAAATATTGAAAAATGAACATCCCTAAATGAGTTAAACAAATGAAGATGCCAATGTGGGATTAGCCCACTTGTTAGAGACATTGCATTTAAGAAATGAGGTATTTGGTTCAAATCCAGGTAAGGAGATAATATTTGGTGTAATGTAGGAGTAGGATGGTATGTATGTTTAAAAAAAAATGGTGTCAACCGTTAACTTATTGGAAAGTAACATAAATTAATATAAACGAGTTGATTAAGAAATAGGTTATTCTTTTTACACCATAATCGTACTTTCATTTCCTATTAAATTTATTTAATTATGTTTATAACCAATCACATGATACTATATTTAATTAATTCTTTCTTAATTTCATTTTACTTAGTTAATTAAAGATTACTTTCAACTTTATTATTATTATATTTATTGTATTTGTTGTTTCTAGAATTATTTTCAATTTTTTATTAAAAGAATATTGTTTCAAAAAATTTTATTAAAATAGATAATTTGAGTCAAATAATGTTACAAACCTGTAAAAAAGTAAATCTAAATGTATATGTTTTTTCTTATTTTTTATTAATATAAATGAGTCCTACATTAATTATAAAAAAGAAAAACCTACACCTTTAGATTAAATTTAGCGTGGCCTAAAAGTAATAAGATATACTTATTCAGTTAACACAATAAACATGGGTTAACATTTGATCTTCTCCATATATATATATATATATATATATATATATATATAGGAAGAGGTTCAAATGTTAATCCTCCCTTATAGCGTTAACCGCTTAACCCTAGCGTTTTTTGCCCGAATCTTAGTTTTTTTTCATGGTTTTTATTATACATAAATAGGGGGGTTTCTTTTTTGTGTTTTTGCTAATTCATCACCGTTTGGAAGTTATAGTAAGTGATAGGATTGCAAGTAAGTGTAAGTAACTTACACTTACTATAACTTCCAAACGGTGATGAATTAGCAAAAACACAAAAAAGAAACTCCCCTATTTATGTATAATAAAAACCATGAAAAAAAAACTAAGATTCGGGCAAAAAACGCTAGGGTTAAGCGGTTAACGCTATAAGGAAGGGTTAACAATGGAACCTTCCCCTATATATATATGAAAAAGAAAATTTAAAAACTCCTTTAGTTCAATGGTAATATTCATATAAAAAAAAGGTTTTTTTTTTGAATTTGTTTACATGCTTATAACATTATTTGCTCATTTTTATTTTTATAAAGAAAAAATAAAAAAGCATTGAGAGGTTTTTTTTAAAAATATTTTGTAAAACATATGTAACGACATGTAAAAATATTTTGTAAAATCTGAGCGTAGCGTCACATACGTTTTACTTGGTTTTACAAAAAAAAAGCTAAACATCTTGTTGACGCTTTTTTAATTTTTTTATAAAAATGAGTCAAATAATGTTACAAACCTGTAAAAAAGTTTCAAAAAAAAACCTTTTTTACATGGTTTTTTCATGGTTTTCGGAACTGAAGGTTGTTTTCATTTTATTCTTTCCATATACTCGTTTGAAAGGAAAAAAACATCAGCTTTTTTTGTACAATGTTTTTTAAAATATAATTGCGTATATAAAAGTTATAATCGTTTGAAAAATGTGGAGAAATAATAAAAAATGAACAAAAGTATTCATGACTGAAAGAACTTTACGCTAAGTTTTTTATACAACTTTGATTTCAGCTATTAAATTATATATCTAATGATCTTAAATCATTCTTACACTCTGTTATATCACCTTGACATGGTTCTGATTTGCTTCGTGGAGGTGACATAATATTTCTTATAGTGACATTCTTGCATGCATGCATGCATACGTGCACGCGCACACACACAAATATATGTATATGTAAAGATCAAATAAAAAAAGAAATTTCTTAAAAACGATAATAAAACAATAGAAAGTTGACATGTAACATGTTAAAAAAAGAAAGAAGATTAATTTGCGTATAACATCTTATTTTTTATAGAGTAAATTTCTCTTTTGTTTCATATGTTTCGACACTTATAACCATTTTCCTTCAAACTTTTCAAGAAAAAAAGAGTATAATAAAGAAAAAATTGGCAAAATCAGAGAGTTTAATAGACATTTTGAAAAGTTTGGAACAAAAATATTATAACTGTCAAACCATTGTGAGCAAAAGAGAAGTGCAACGATGTATAAGAAATATAATTTCCAGTATAATACGCACAAGAAAACATAGTTATTATATAATATTATATTATATTGTTATAAATAAGTTATCCTTTTCCTTTTATCAATTAGAAATACATACTCGGATATTCTAATTTTTTTTAAAGGCGGTATTCTCAAGGGTTCTCAACCCTTTGAGGGCGATCGTTTAAGGTCAGACTCCTCTAACCGTCGTGTGAACACATACTCCGTGATGCGTCGGAACCCGTGGAATGGGTAAACTTCTGGTGCCCATCGGAATCAAACAGACCCTTCATCTGGTGTCCATCAAACTGCTCGTGTAACATGTGTTTCTTCTGGCGTTCACTAGACTGACTTAAATCAAGTGTAGCAGCCGGGCCCGTCTATCAGAAAAAAACATTATCATTTCACTCTCACATGAACATGACCCCTCGCATTAATTCGAAAGAGTAACACTCGGGTAATCAGTTTTATATTAATTATTATTCAATTATTGTTTATTATTTATTTATTTTTATGCATGTTTTATTTTTCAATTACTTTTATAACAAAGAGCAAACACTAATATTAATTTTATAGTTTTTAAACATAAATCTTACTTACTCGAATTGAATATCCGAATTTAATCCAAATAAAACCTATTTATTCAAGTTATTCAAATGTAAAAATCAACCTTATTCATATTATTCGGATGGATTCGAATCACATAAGCATATTTCTTATTCAGGTTAGAATGTGTTGGATAGGGTTTCAGATATGGTCTAAAAATTTTTAAATATGAATAAATCAATCCTCATAAAACAAATAAAATGTTTTCTGATCCGAAGAACATTCATATTCACAAGTTGATGAAAATTGACCTTTTAGGTTGTTCTTTTCAAAATAAGAATAATAAACAGTTCAAGTTTTTTTGATATGTTATTCAAACTGTATATATTTTGGCTCCACGTTTGAGGAGGATGGTAGTTTTATCTTGGCTTTTATTCCTCCTAGGAGGGTGAATCCACTCCTCTTTGTGGTCAACCTTGTTGACAGTATCATCATCAGATGTCATATGCGAATGCTAAAAATAAGCCCCTATATAGTAATTTGTTTGTAACTAAATTTGAATTGAAGTGTTAATTTATTTGTAGATAAATTTAAAGTGAGTTAATTTGTTTTTTTACCTAAATTTTGATTAGTTATTGGATCAAATGTTCAAGTATCAAGTTTTCTTTTAGCTTTTATAAAATTAATAACTAGATTAAATATATTTAAAAAACTGGATTGTAAATTATACGTATTTGTTGTAAAATAAATTTATATATATATACAAATTTTTTAAAAAGTTTAGGGCTTCCTAAAAAAATGGACTCTAAACAATCGCACCTTCTGTACTTGCTCCAATACTCCCTAAGACCATGAGGTATGCCCCATGGTTCACTCACTCCACCTATACGCCACGTAGTCGGCACGTAGGCACCCATCACAACTACTTACTCCACCATTTTGATGGAAATGTCCCTTTGTCCACTCACTTCACATCATTATTCCTTTTTAAATTAAAAAGTAGATTTAATTAATGTTAAATTAAAAAAATTACATAAAATTATAAATGAAAATTATAAATTAATAAAAAAAATTACAAATTAATAAAAAAATTACAAATTAAAAAAAAATTTACAAATTAATAAAAAATTACAAATTAATAAAAAAAATTACAAATTAATAAAAAATTACAAATTAATAAAAAAAATTACAAATTAATAAAAAAATTAATTTTTTTAATGACGTGGTCGAATTTTGGGGTCCAACGACACTCTAAAGAGTTGCCCCACTCACGCCCAAAACCCATATACTACTCACGCCCTAAAGGGGGGCGGTGTGCCACGCCCCTTCACGCCCCAATAACTCCCAATCAAGGGGCACACCACTCGGTCTAAGTATCATAAGGATTTAGTAAAAAGTAGTGTAGACAAATTATGTTAGAAGAAATTATGAAATATATCATAAGCAAAATAGTATTTATAATGTTTTTCTTATAAATTTATTGTTACTTTTTTTTTTCGAGTTTCAACTATTAATTGTGGGGCCTAGAAGGCAAGAGTGGTTTAATTTAGGGCAAAATTCAGATTTTGGATTGCTCTCATACGTGACCACACTCGATAATGGATCCAGAAACTTTTTTTATTGAGGTGTTGTTTATTTGCATCTGAATGACATTAAAAAGTTACATCTGAATGATTCATAACCTCTTAACCATTCAGACTTAAGATTACCTCTTAATCATTCAGAGATTATGAACTATTACCAACCTCTTAACTATTTAGACTTAAGGATACTTTTTAACCATTCAGATGCTATAAAGCATTAAGAGATAGCCTCTGAATAGGATTAAAAGGCTACCAAACAGAGCCTGAGTTCATTATTTTCATACGTTTCAATTAGATAAAAGAATTCATACACCTAATACATCCCATATCATAGGGGTGGGGTGGGGTGGGGTTGGGTGCGTTCAGTATCGTGACCAGCTAAGGTGGCTGGTCTCTCATCCCTGGTTATGGTTACTACAGACAACCTTAATATTAAGCCAACCTGTATGATGTTTGAGGAAGCCTTGTATTAATTAGTGATGTGACATGACTCGCTCAGTGCAAGTCGTGTGAATCATGCTTGTAATTAACTAGATGACGCTTCTCGCGTGTTGTCACGCAAATTTAACTTACTCATTTTGATTGGGGAACGAACTCAAAAGAAAAAAAAAATTAACGGATAAAGAGTCGTTATTATAAAACAACCCTATTATGAATCCAGAAGTAAAGCAAAAAACTCGGGAACAAAAAAAATAATTAACACATAAACAATTACAATTATAAAACAAATTCATTACATGTTAAGAAAAAAAAAGAAAAAATAAACTAAAATTAAATAAAACTACCCGCTTGTGAGTTAAGTTATAATCATTTTATGAACAAAAAAAATTTTATGTAAAGCCACAAAAAAATATATATAATTATGAAAAACCAAAAAAAACAACAAAAAAAGGTCGTTTCACATTGCCCACTTAAAAGATATGTAATTTTGAAGAGCCACGTGATCCACTTACAACGTCCACAACAAAATAATGCTTTAACAACTTATGCATATTTTTGTTGTACATTGTGCTTTCACTCTAGTATCTTACTGTTCATAATTTCATATTGTTATAGATAGTAATTCCAAGTAACATGAGAGTGAAAACAAGATTCTACTCTTGCGTGAGTGACCCACACTCGGCTCATCATACCCAATTTAGGGGTCTTCATCATGTCGTATTACGAGCTATTCAGTTTATTCAAATGAAGTTATTCGGGTTTGAATTTTTTCTCAATCCGAACCCAGTTCAAAATGTTCCAAAATTTATCCAACCTAAATCGATCTGAATTATGGTTTGGCTCAGATTCAGATAAATTCAAACATCCTGTATAAAATGAATAAAAATTTCCTATTTTGGCTTCTAAAATTAGACTTTTTACTAGTTTATATTCACAATATAACACTTCAAAGTTTGAAATTCAACAACGATCACAAATCAACCACAATAAAATAGTATAAATAAATTTAAGGATTCATAAAATAAAAACACAAATAACTTGAAATTAATAATGGCTAACCGGCTCAAAAAATAAATTATTTAGATATGTGAACAACCCCAACTGCACAAACCATGAAATCCAAATCCGACCCAAATATCCGAATAACTTTTTCATATTCAGACATATTTAACTCGAACAACATGAATTAAGAAATCAAGATTTTTGGTTTAAGATGCAATTCAGATTTTGTTTTTTTCCGGACTTTTGAACACCCATAGTACCTATCACACTTATAATTTAAGAGCATGTTGTACATCCGTTTTAGTTATGCAATAATTTTAGTTAATATATTTTTACACTTCAAAGCTCAAAAACAATACTCTCAAATTTACTTCCAAAGCTCACTATATGATGTCATCCGCAGTGGATGTGTAATTGGGTGGGAAATTTACTATTTAATTGTGCCGTGTGTTTTCATGCATAGAAAATAGTCTATATGTAACCCGTTAATATTGTTCAAATTCGGATATCCAAAATTTCGGATTCGGATATTCGAACACTAAAAAAAATAAAAAAAATTTAAAAATATACATCCGGATATCCGAAAAACTATCTGAATATCCGAAAAACTATCCGAATATCCGAAAAATATCCATATATCCGAAAAATATCTTAAAAACTAATTATTTCGGATAGTTCGGGAATCTGAATTCTCGGATATTTCGATTTCAGATTTGGATACGGATTTTTCTGAACACCCCTACAACCAGTTGTCGTTACCACAGTTAGGGATGTTCACGGTCCGGTTTTTACGGTTTTAAAGTTAAACCATAAACCGAGCCATTAATAACAGTTTTTGAATATTGAAAACCAAAACCGAGCCGTTAAAAACCAAACCGAACCGTTATAAACGGTTTGGTTTCGGTTTGGTTTACGGTTTTGGCATATTAAAAAATAAAAAGTAAAGCCTACTTTTGAAAAGAAAAAAACTTATGTCACTAACCTATCCAAAATTTTAAACTATGTAAAAAAACATTACAAAACCTGTTATAAAATACAAGTAAAAAATATTTACTATTACAAAACCTGTTATCAAATACAAAATTTGTCTAGAAAACATGATATTCAAACATAAACCAGCAGGTTCAAAAACAACCAAATTACTTTCCAATGTTATAAAACTTTAGGTACTAACCAAACAACCAACAACTTAACTAAATGGTATATGCACATCAAAATACATACATACATACACTCATACGTATATATACACACACACATACGGTCCGGTTTTTCACGATCGGTTTTTGGCAAAAACCGTAAACAAACCGTTCATTACGGTTTTGAACTTTTGAAACCGACCGGCCAAATGTTTAGAAAAAACCGACCGTGAAACCGAACAAATGACCGGTTTGGGCGGTTTCACAGTTTCGAACCGAACCATGAACACCCCTAACCAAAGTGGCCAAGTTAAACCCTAGAGTTCTGAGATTGACAATAACGTCTTCCACCTGGCTATTTGTTGCACCTATTAGATATTTCACAATCTGTGTTTAAACGATACTAGAAGTATAACAAAATTTTTAAATAAATAAAAGCACGACATAACACAGATTCTAAATTCTAGTTAACATAATAACGTAAATATTTATTTATTTATTTTTTAAATGATTTGGTTTATCATCATTTCCCGTGTTCAAGCCCTCTATAATAGGACTTCAACCCAGTTAGTTGATGCTTCAAGTCGAACTTAAACTAAAGACCACCACAAGAGAAACCTAAAAGAAAACTCATTCTCTAATGTAACAAAAATAAAAAATCAATTCTCACAAATGGCGATTTTCCTATAAGGTCACAAACCAAATTGTTTAAGGACGCACTTTACCTGTTGCTTCAAGTTTGTCATGTATAAATTTTACCACGTAACTGGGTTCCTACTATCAAAAAAAAGTCAAATGGATGACAATTGGTAAAGTTGTTCAAGAGCCGAGCCAAGCCGAACCGAGCGAGGGTATGCTCGTGCTCGGCTCATTTACAAACCGAGCGGCTCGGCTTGGTTCGGATTTGTAAAATCAAGCCAATTGTTGCGCTCGTTGCTCGGCTCGTTTCAAAACCAAGGCTTGACTTGGTTTAGTTTGGCTCGGCTTTAAAATAAAATTTAATGCAAATTAAAATATTTATATCAATTTCAAACTAAATAATCAAAAAACAATAAGTTTATTAATATACAAATTCAAAACAAAAATAAATTTCATAAATTACAAATTGTCATCATACGAGTAACAAAAACATAAAAAGTTCAAAATATTTGAATAAATTATCAACATCATTATTAATTAGTTCAAATATAGAAGCATCATCATTCATTGTTAAAATTTTATATATATATATATAGGGGAATGTTCTATTGAAAACCCTCATTTTTAAGAAAACCAAGAAAACTTTTAATCCACCATTGATTAATCTAATTAGTGATTGAGATCAATAGTGACAAGATTGTAATTAAATAACATTCAAGGGATTTAATTATATGACTATAAGGGTATATTAGTCCAAATAAATATAATATCTCTCCTATATTAAATAAAATTCATAAAATCTCTCATCTCTCATCAATTATATACAAAAATTAATTTTAAAAAAATATTTTTTTTTCACTCAAAAAATTGAATTCAAAAAGATGGATATTTTGATTCAAAAATCTGAAATTTTCAACAAAAATATATGATTACATATATGTAATCAAATACTAGACGTTATATACATGATTACATATATGTAATCATATACATGGTCACATATATATTTAGGTGTTACATACATGATTCAAAAAATCTAAAATTTTCAAATTATATGATCACATATATGTAATCATATACTAGGTGCTACATACATTATTTTACCTGGTAACATATATATCTAGGTGTTACATACTGTCACAACCCACGCCGAGTGCAGAATCCACGGCGCGTAACTATGTGTTCATGTGCCAATGTTAGAGAATAACCCATGATTAACTATGTTTCATAAGTTTAAGTTCATTCAAACAAACATAACATACATATTATACAACCAGCTTATCGTAAGATAATTATTATACAATACTATGTTTTTGTTTTCTTTCTAGGTCAAACTATTTCTGCTGTTGATCCTGACCTAGATTGCTTTACTGATGCTCCCGATTACCTGAAACATGTAGCATAGAGAGTCAACTACGAATAGTTGAGTGAGAATCATAGGTTTTGTTGATGTAAAATGATTGTTCAAACAATGATTTTCATGATATAGTAATCACAAGTGATCAAACAAGTACTTTGAAATTGAATCTACTTGAGCATGCAAACATCAAACCTATGTTGTTGTGTTCTTGTGCTAACGTTTGGCTACCCACCAAACGCTGTTATGCTAACGTCTGGCTACCCACCAGAACACCGTTATGCTAACGTCTGGCTACCCACCAGAACGCCGTTATATGATACTTGTTTTCCCGCATATGATCATACCAGTACTACCAAGGGCTTGATAACAAGTTAATGATGTTCACATAACAATGTGCTCAAATATCCTCCACATAACCAAAGTTCCCAAGTGATACGCTTGATTTAATGATTTAATAAAAGAATTTATTCGGTAATAGTTTGTCATGATTTTCCTGATGAAACCAATATATGATTTCACAGGAGTTGATAAATGTTTATCATCATCCAGATGATATTGATATATGATTTCACAATATTTGATAAAATATGTTTTGAAAATGTATCTACATGTTCCACCCTGAGTTTTGGAAAACAAAACATTAAAAGGGGAACTATGAAACTCACTGTTATATGTTGATGATGATGATCTTGATGTTCAGCTGATAGGAAATCCTATATGGTTCCTATAATAATTTATAACTAACTGAATTAATCACGACATTTTCGGATTAATCAAATAGATGTTTTTGTTGATTATAGTACTGCAACAGTTTCTAGATGGATTTGTGGCTTAGGAATGATCAATCATTGTTATTGATTACCCAATATCTTGAAACATGAGAATGTGATATTAAAATGGGTTTAATAACCATGTTCAATGTACTAGTCTGACTGTTATCACAAACATCAGATTGTTATCTCGACGATTATCTTTATGCTTGTCATTAGTTTGAAACACTTAGATTTAATCTAGCATTTCAAGAAATGATCAAGACAATCACAATCATGGTTACAATCAAATGGTTTAAACCATTATAACCATTATTATGGTTTCATGAAAACCGAACATTACAACGGCTCAAAACAAGGATTTATCTGTTAACAGTTCGAGTTCTTTGTTTAAAATCATTCATATCCATCATCTAAGCAATAATCAACAACCCTAACTATATCATTACGTTCAAAAACAAGATCTAATCAATAAAAATCAAGCTAGAAGGTTAAAACGAACCGTTACTTAATCTGACGGATTTCTGACTGCACCACGACGATCAGGACTTGTAAACACGATCCCTAGCGCGATCCTTGAGGTTAGATGCCTTCAAAATAGAGATTTGATGCTAAAAATATGGGTTTCTTCGTATGGAAGTCAAACAACATCGAAAAGAAGGAAAATATGAGTTTTCTAGATGCATTCTGACCTTTTAAGCAATTCTGACGACTTAGGGACACTAGGCGCATCGCCCCAGCTGGGCGCGTGGTCTGGGGCGTACCGCGCGGATGGGGAATCTCAGATATTTTGGATTTCCTTCGTTTCGCGATTCCGGGAGCATACGAACTCCGTTTTGCGCACGGTTTTCGCCTACGTTCACGATTTTTCGACCTCTTTCCATTGGTTATAATTTCAAGACCTGAAAAATTCAAAATATATGATCTCTTATTTAGCGCTATCTTCAACTCAGTGTATCTTGAAATCGGAGCCTCGTTTCGTGATTTCGCTTACACTCATTTTCTTTATTTCCGAGATATTATTCTAACCTGAAAATTTTGAATTGTCACAGTCTCCCCCTGTTATTGGAATTTCATCCTGAAATTCAGTTTGCGCTTATCTATGATTGTCTGTTTATGAAAACAAGTGAGGATATTTCTCTTTCATACGATCCTCACGTTCCCAAGTAAACTCAGGTCCACGCTTGGAATTCCATCTAATCTTCATGATAGGTATCCGAATGCGTTTTAGTTTTTTGACTTCTCAATCCATAACCGCAACAGGTTCTTCAACAAACTGAAGATTATCTTCAACTCGAATTTCTTCAATAGGAAGGACTTGTGATTCATCTAATAAACACTTTTTAAGGTTGCATACATGAAATACATCATGTATATTACTAAGTTCGAAAAGTAATTCCAATCGATATGCTACTGGTCCAATCCTTTCAATGATCTTGAAAGGACCAACATATCTAGATGCTAGTTTACCTCGTTTCCCGAATCTGACTATGCCTTTCCATGGAGAAACTTTTAACATAACTTTGTCACCAACTTGAAATTCAAAGGCTTTCTTCGAGTATCAGCGTAGCTCTTTTGACGATCCTGTGCAGCTTTGATTCGATCTCGTATAACAGCAATCTTATCAGTTGTTTCTTGTATAAGTTCTGGACCTGTAAATTGGCTTTCACCTACTTCAGCCCAGCAAACAGGAGACCTACATTTTCGTCCATACAAAGCTTCAAATGGTGCACACTTGATACTTGTATGATAGTTGTTGTTGTAAGAGAATTCAACAAGAGGAAGATGAGTGTCCCAGCTACCACCAAAATCAATAACACAACATCTTAACATATCTTCTAAAGTCTGAATGGTTCGTTCGGTTTGACCATCGGTTTGAGGATGGTAAGCTGTGCTAAGATTAAGTTGTGAACCCTAAGCCTTTTGAAAAGTTTGCCAAACTCTTGAAGTTAATCTGCTATCTCTATCAGAGATAATTGAGATTGGCACTCCGTGTCTGCTCACAATTTCATCGAGGTAAAGTTTGGCTAACCTGTTCGTATTGTAGTCTTCTCGAATGGCTAAGAAATGTGTTGACTTAGTCAATCGATCAACGATAACCCAAATTGCATCATGACCCCTAGGCGTTTTAGGAAATTTAGTTATGAAGTCCATAGAGATTTACTCCCATTTCCATACTGGGATCTCCAATGGCTGTAGTAATCCAGAGGGTCTTTGATGTTCATCTTTTACGCGTAAACATGTGAGGCATTTACTAACATATGTAACAATGTCTTTCTTCATTCCAGGCCACCAATAAAATTCACGAAGGTCTTGGTACATCTTGTCTGCGCCTAGGTGAATCGAATATTGAGATTTATGGGCTTCGTCCATAATTAATTTCCTTAGATTGCCAAAAGAAGGTACCCATATTCGATTTAAGAAATAATATGCTCCATCTGATTTGGTTTCAAATTGTTGATTTAAACTTTGTAAAGCTTCATTAAGTGCATCTCGTTGTGCTTCACGAATTTGGGGTATGAGACTAGTTTGAATAGTCATCTCCAATGCTCGCACTCTTCTGGGTTTAACTCTGTCTTTTCGACTCAATGCATCTGCCACCACATTAGCTTTGCCTGGGTGATAGCGGATTTCACAGTCGTAATCATTAAGCAATTCTATCCAACGTCTTTAACGCATATTAAGTTCCTTTTGATCAAAAATGTGTTGAAGACTTTTATGGTCTGTGTAAATAACACATTTGGTACCATAAAGATAATGTCTCCAAATTTTCAAAGCAAAAATTACAGCACCTAACTCAAGATCATGTGTCGTATAGTTCTTTTCATGAATCTTGAGTTGTCGTGACGCATAAGCAATGACTTTGTCTCGTTGCATTAACACGCAACCAAGACCCAAGTTAGAAGCATCACAATAGACTGTAAAGTCATTGTTGCCTTCTGGTAGACTAAGAATAGGAGAATTGCATAGCTTGTGTTTAAGCAGTTGGAATGCATCTTCTTGTGCTTCACCCCAAACGAATGGTTGATCCTTTTGAGTGAGAGTAGTAAGTGGAACAGCTATTTTAGAAAAATTGGCGATAAATCGCCGATAGTATCCAGCTAATCCTAGGAAAGAACGAATTTCCGATGGTGTCTTTGGTGCTTTCCAGTCTTTTATAGCTTCAATTTTGGCTGGATTTACATGAATACCTTGCTGATCCACAATATGACCTAAAAATTGAACTTCTTTTAGCCAAAACTCGCACTTCGAGAACTTGGCGTAAAGCTGTTATTTCTTTAGAAGTTCCAAAATCAGCCTGAGATGAGTTTCATGATCCTTCTCAATCTTAGAGTAAATCAATATGTCGTCAATAAAAACGATGACAAATTGATCTAAATAGGGTCTACACACCCTGTTCATAAGATCCATGAACACCGCAAGAGCATTGGTTAGTCTGAAGGGCATAACCAAAAATTCATAGTGTCCATACCATGTTCTGAATGTTGTTTTAGAAATGTCATCATCATGAACTCTTAGTTGATGATAACCAGATCGAAGATCAATCTTAGAGAAATAAGTAGCTCCTTGAAGTTGATCGAATAAATCATCGATCCTTGGTAATGGATAACGATTCTTGATAGTCAACTTGTTGAGTTCACGATAATCGATGCACATTCTAAACGATCCATCTTTCTTTTTAACAAACAAAATTGGTGCACCCCAGGGAGAATAACTAGGTCTGATGAAACCTTTATCTAATAGCTTTTGTAGCTGAGTTGAGAGTTCTTGCATCTCCAAGGGTGCAAGACGATAGGGTGTTTTAACAACAGGATTTTCCCCAGGTACAAGATCTATCCTGAATTCAATTTGACGTACTGGTGGAAGTCCAGGTAGTTCATCAGGGAATACTTCAGGAAAATCACGAATGACAGGAATATCCTGAATAGTTTTCTTAGGAGATTCCTTAGCCACAACATGTGCTAGGAAAGCAGGATATTGCTTACGAAGATAGCTTCGAGCCTTCATGCATGATACTATCTTAAGTGTACGACAAGGCTTGTCTCCATAGACTCGTAATGTTTCCCCAGATGGTAACGGAATTTGTACTAGCTTGTTTGAACAAATGATTTCAGCATGATTAGAAGATAACCAATCCATGCCCACAACAATGTCAAAGCTTCCCAAATTCATTGGGATCAAATTGATAGAAAATTCATGATCATTGAGTTTCAATGCACAATTTTGAATGATAGAATTGGCATGTATAAGTTTACCGTTTGCTATTTCTATGATATACGGGGGCTCTAATACTTCTACTGATTTACACAAACGATGTATAATTGATGTTGAGACAAAACTCTTATCAGCACCAGTATCAAAGAGAACTAAAGCATAATGGTCGTTAATAGTGAACGTACCTGTGACAACCGTAGTTTTTTCGCGCACTTCAGGAGCAGTCATAGCAAACACGCGTGCTGGAGCATTTTGACTTTGATTGCTGTTAGAAAGTTTAGGGCATATGTTCCTGAAATGACTAGTTGCTCCACATTCAAAGCATGCTAGCCCATTTGATTTTGGTGCAGGCATCGAGGTAGCTGCATTGACTAGTTTCCCCGTGAATCGACAATTGTTATCCAAATGACCATATCTCCCACACTTGGTACATTTCCAGCACTGTCGACCAAATGGGTGATGATACTTGCAGTTATTACATAGAGGGTGGGGTCCGGTGTATGATTTCCTAGAGTTTGTTGTAGACTCTACGACTGACGGTGCTTGATTTACAGAAGCAGATGGGGTTGATGAAATTGCAAAACTTTTATTGGTTTTCTACTTCTTCTTAGGTGGCTCTGTTAGCTTCTTTTCTTCCTTAACCACAGGAAGAACATCATCTGTTCAAGTAAGTTGACCACCCTTCACGAATTCATTGGTAATATCAGCAGCTAGATGTATTGCTGATTGCAGAGTTGCTGGTTTACTATCCATCACCATACTCCGGATAAGTAATGGTAATCCCCCAATATACTTGTCGATTTGGCGGGATTCAGGAGTAACCATGTGAGGTACCAAAATACTGAGCTCTTGAAATCGGGTAGTATAAGTGCGATTGTTTCCACCTACTTGAACTAAACTGTATAGTTCATCCTCCAAATTCTTCATTTCATACTTGGGACAAAATTGCGTAACCAAAATAGCTTTGAAATCGGTCCAAGACATGCTTAAGGCGACTTCCCTGCCTCTATTCTTCTTTTCGCCATTCCACCAGGTCAAGACTCCCTGTTGGAACGTGCTTGCAGCCATTTTCACTTTTTGATCCTCTGGACAGTTAGTGTAGTCCAAGGTATCCTCAATCGATTCAAACCACTGAATGAGTCCAGTGGCACCTTCTATCCCAGAGAAAATTTTGGGTCTAGCATCGTTGAATTGCTTAAAGGTAAAGCTATTAGAATTTTCACCATTATTCTGAGTAGGACGATACTGAGAACCATTAGGAGAGTTTTGATAAGAGTTGTTCAGTTGAGTAACTAGAGTTGGTAACACTTGCGCCACTTGTCGAGTGATGATAGCTGCCAAACGGTTTGTCTCATCGTTGGGATTATTGTCGGCCATTCTAAAGACAGAACGACAAACAATAGATTTAGCATGATGTATAAGATAAGGATGAGGAGTTTTAGGTAATAAATCACATAAACACATAAGGGACGCTTAAGTTGTAGTGTGACACCTCGCAAATTCCAGGTCAGCATCCATTTTATTTTAATAATAATGTGTATTATTATTTCATACGTGACATTAGAATAATTGTATTTAGTGTGACACGTGTCACGACAGTCCAAACACACCGATAATTCGAGGAATTATCGCACAACACTTGCACGTGTCTTGAATGACGAACGTTGGTGAACGGATCAAACCACAGTACACTTTCACTACACAATAGGTTCCAGGGAACCTATGTTAAGTAGAACAACGCTTACGAGTCGAGAAACGATGATCGAAATCAAGATATTCGCGAAAATCGGTTCAAACTATGAAATTGAGCTTACAATTATTTTAGATATATGACTGTATGTTGTGAAAACCATTTTCGAGTGTAACTATTATCGCTTAAAGTCCTCACTTATCCTTACCGTTAGTTGTATAACAAACGAGTCGTAATTACGTAGTACTACTGGGTTTAACTAACCCCACTCGGCACCAATGTTGACTGGAGGTCATAACGAGTGTAATTTCGATGTTGATGTCGGGTTCAACGATGACCCGCGGAGGCAAACGGGAACAGTCGAGTTTCGGTAAGTTGAACTGACACACTCCACGGATCGTAGATCCACAACTAAACTTAACATGCCCAGTATATATCTGTTACTTTTCAGTCTGTCTAAACCTGTGAACTCACCAACTTTTTAATTGACACTTTTCGCATGTATTCTCAGGTAACTAAATGGAGCACACGCTAGAATGCGCACAAGGAAGCACTAAGGAGTCTGGCTCGCATATAGACTCGTGTCCTAGGCTTTTGTGTGCATTGGATTTGTTTTAAAACAATTTAAGCTATGTAATGTCTGATACAATTTATTTTCCGCTGTAATACTTTGAATATTCCGCTGCTTGATTTATCTTATCGTTCCGCTGCCTATTTATGAAAACTTGCGTTATTTTACAAATCTGTGTGATTATGTAACTCAAATAGAGTCGTTCTATATGACCATGAGCTGAGATCCTGGCCACGTCACACCCACGTGTACTGACACCACAAGTGGGAATTTGGGGGTGTGACATGTAGTCTAGGTCATCCATTAAGGTTAACCTAATTCTCTACAACCTTGGCGCTGATACCACATCTGTCACAACCCACGCCGATTGCGGAATCCACGGCGCGTGACTATGTGTTCATGTGCCAATGTTAGAGAATAACCCATGATTAACTATGTTTCATAAGTTTAAGTTCATTCAAACAAACATAACATACATATTATACAACCAGCTTATCGTAAGATAATTATTATACAATATGATGTTTTTGTTTTCTTTCTAGGTCAAACTATTTCTGCTGTTGATCCTGACCTAGATTGCTTTACTGATGCTCCCGATTACCTAAAACATGTAGCATAAAGAGTCAACTGCGAATAGTTGAGTGAGAATCATAGGTTTTGTTGATGTAAAATGATTGTTCAAACAATGATTTTCATGATATAGTAATCACAAATGATCAAACAGGTACTTTGAAATTGAATCTACTTGAGCATGCAAACATCAAACCTATGTTGTTATGTTCTTGTGCTAACGTCTGGCTACCCACCAGAACGTCGTTATGCTAACGTCTGGCTACCCACCAGAACGCCGTTATATGATACTTGTTTTCCCGCATATGATCATACCAGTACTACCAAGGGCTTGATAACAAGTTAATGATGTTCACATAAGAATGTACCCAAATATCCTCCACATAACCAAAGTTCCCAAGTGATACGCTTGATTTAATGATTTAATAAAAGAATTTATTCGATAATAGTTTGTCATGATTTTCATGATGAAACCAATATATGATTTCACAGGAGTTGATAAATGTTTATCATCATCAAGATGATACTGATATATGATTTCACAATATTTGATAAAATATGTTTTGAAAATGTATCTACATGTTCTACCCCGAGTTTTGGAAAACAAAACATTAAAAGGGGACTATGAAACTCACTGTTATATGTTGATGATGATGATCTTGATGTTCAGCTGATAGGAAATCCTATATTGTTCCTACAATAATTTATAACTAACTGAATTAATCACGACATTTTCGGATTAATCAAATAGATGTTGTTGATTATAGTACTGCAACAGTTTTTAGATAGATTTGGGGTTTATGAATGATCAATCCTTGTTATTGATTACCCAATATCTTGAAACATGAGAATGCGATATTAAAATGGGTTTAATAACAATGCTCAATGTACTAGTCTGACTGTTATCACAAACATCAGATTGTTATCTCGATGATTATCTTTATGCTTGTCATTAGTTTGAAACACTTGGATTTAATCTAGCATTTCAAGAAATGATCAAGACAATCACAATCATGGTTACAATCAAATGTTTAAAGCATTATAACCATTATTATGGTTTAATGAAAACCGGACATTACAACGACTCAAAACAAGGATTTATCTGTTAACAGTTCGAGTTCTTCGTTTAAAATCATTCTTATCCATCATCTAAGCAATAATCAACAACCCTAACTATATCATTACGTTCAAAAACAAGATCTAATCAATAAAAATCAAGCTAGAAGGTTAAAACGAACCGTTACCTAAATCTGACGGATTTCTGACTGCACCACAACGATCAGGACTTGTAAACACGATCCCTAGTGCGATCCTTGAGGTTAGATGCCTTCAAAATAGAGATTTGATGCTAAAAATATGGGTTTCTTCGTCTGGAAGTCGAACAAGATCGAAAAGAAAGAAAATATGAGTGTTCTAGATGCATTCTGACTTTTTAAGCAATTCTGATGACTTAGGAACGCCAGGCGCATCGCCCCAGTTGGGCGCGTGGTCTGGGGCGTACCGCGCGGATGGGGGAATCTCAGATATTTTGGATTTCCTTCATTTCGCGATTCCGGGAGCATACGAACTCCGTTTTACGCACGGTTTTCGCCTACGTTCACGATTTTTCGACCTCTTTCCAAAGTTTATAATTTCAAGACCTGAAAAATTCAAAATATATGATCTCTTATTTAACGCTATCTTCAACTCAGTGTATCTTGAAATCGGAGCCTCGTTTCGTGATTTCGCTTACACTCATTTTCTTTATTTCCGAGATATTATTCTAACCTGAAAAATTTGAATTGTCACACATACATGATTACAATATAATTATATATCAAGTTATATATGTGTAATCATATACTAAGTGTTACATACATGGTTACATATATGCAATCATATAGAAAGTTACATGTTTACCAATTGTATGGTCATATTGACACATGAAAACTTTTTCACATGAAGCTGTAATCAGTACTTTTAATTCAAAATTTTGATTTTTTCTATCAAATCTAAATTTATGATTACATAAATGTAATCATATACATGGTTACGTTCATATACTTGATTACATGTATGTAATCATCTATGTGGTTACATATATATCTCATTAAATATATGTAAGTAATCAAATAAAAATACATTTCATATATGTAATCATCCATGTAATTATACCTAATATTATGATTACGTATATGTAATTATATACATGGTTTCATATATACCTGATTGCATATATATAATCATATATCTTGTTTCATATATACCTGATTACATATAAGTATTCATATATCTGGTTCATATATACATGATTACATATATGTAATCATCTATATGTAATCAATCAAATAAAAGTAAA
This sequence comes from Mikania micrantha, assembly GCA_009363875.1. Taxonomy (NCBI): domain Eukaryota; kingdom Viridiplantae; phylum Streptophyta; class Magnoliopsida; order Asterales; family Asteraceae; genus Mikania; species Mikania micrantha. Next base: position 4,040,645 of record CM018696.1, on the reverse strand, counting down.
CATGAATACAAATCAAACTGTTGGAGCTATATATGCTGTCTAGCCATGGATTGTTGTAGAAGGATTTTGCCCAGTAATCGTGATGTGGAAACAAAGAAAAATAGTTGATTGTGATTTTGAAAATGGTGATCGTGATGTTGAATCTGGTGATGATGATGAGGGGAAAACCCTAAATCTAGATTGTGAATACCGTAACAAGAAAGATAAGAGTATTAATTAAATATTAAATTTATTCCATAAATAAATAATGTTGATTTTACCAAAATATCCTTTGAAATAAAAAATAAAAAAATATGAAAGAAATTATGTGATTGGCTTATGAAGGTTTTCTTAGTTTTCTTAAAGATATGCAGTTTTTATTTGAACCTTCCCCTATATATATATATATATGATTGGGATCAAATAATAACCCACTCCTAAAGCAATAACCCAGATAACTTTGTCAAGATGAAGGCAAATCTTGGATTTTTTTAACATCATTGTAACACATTTAGAAAACTATCTTCTATTATGAGCTTGCGAAAATTAATCACCGTTTGAGAATTTACATCCTTGTAAGTTTTGTGCATAAAACAGTTACAGTGTTGTAAATCAAAAACTTACAACGATGATATCTCTTAAACGGTGATGAATTTTCACAAATTTATAAAAGAACATAATGTTCTAAATGTGTTACAATAATGTTTAAAAAAAATTTCAAAATTTGGCTTTATCTTGACAAAGTTATATGGGTTATTCTTTAAAAGTGGATTATTATTTGAACACTTCTCTCTCTATATATATATAATTTAGTTATACTTAAACAAGCGAGCCAAATGAGCGACCATCCGAGCGAGCGGGGAGCGAGCTTACCTTGGCTCGTGCTCGGCTCGTTTTGAAACCAAACCGAGCGTACTTGGCTCGTTTAAAACCGAGCTTTTTTTGAGCAAGCAACAAACATTTTGGACAACCTAACAATTGGACAAACCACCTTTTCGCTCATTATTGGATGTCAATAACGAGCGTCACGTAACCATTTTCCTCGTTTGCGTTTTTAACATAATAAAGTTGGGTACATCTAATATTAAAAATAGTTTATGTAGCATCAAGCTATTATAAAATATATAGATGAAAATTATATAGATTATGAATTTTCACGGTCTAGTTTTTGTTATTATTTTTGAATGATAAAAACCAAAATCAAAACATTAAAAATAAAAATTGAACCGTTATCAACAATTTAGTTTAAGTTTGATTTATAGTTTGAGCAATTTAGGTTTGGGTTTTTTAACCCATTAAAAATAAAAACTGAATTGTATTACCATTTGAGATAGAGTGATAGACTCCTGAAATAGTGAATCCAATTTTTTTTTTTAAATAACATCTAAATCATCAAACTTATCTATCTATTTACCTAATAATTGTGTTGTGTGTCACACGGTCCAATTCAGTTTTTAATAAAAACCATAAATCAAAGTGTTGACTACGGTTTCAAACTTTTAAAAATGACCAACCAGATGCTTTGAAAAAAACCGACCGCGAAAACAAACCAAGGACCGATTTGTATGGTTGCGTGGTTTAAAACCAAACCGTGAACACCCCTAGTATAGATTACTTAACATATAATCCTTATACCGAGAAAGTTAGTGGAGCATTATATCATCTTAATGAACTGTTCAGCATATGAAAGTCGATCCATGGCAAACAACTTGGTATTTCATTAAATTATCCCACCACCACCCATACACAAATTGCTACCATCAGATTAGGCCCTTTATGAACCAAGCTAGCCAACCTAACCTTGGTTTTAAAAGTGAAAACCCATAGGCATTCTGATGTGTTTAGGACCTTAGGTTATGAAAGCCCATGCGGCCATGAATAAGAAGTTGCCTTGTGAAAATTAAAATTAGAGATGGGCAAAAAAAGGGTTTTGGAACCAGTCCTACCCGAACCAGCGGGTATAGGCGGTTCCAGCTTTAAGAGAAAACGGAGCCGAATTGCCGAAACCGGTTCCACCTTTACCCAGTTAAAACCCGAACCGAAACCAGCCAAAAACCGGTTTACCCACCTCTAATTAAAATACTACATGTCTCTCATTGCTTATACAATTGAGCCGCCTTCATCAACTAAATTTTATAATCAATTTATCCTTTTATTCAATTTTACATATCAGCTTCCTCCAAACGCTAATTTTAACCAACATGTGCATGAAGCACCACCTCAACGCCCAAAGGTGTTCTTTCTTTTTATAGCCTCTGGCACCGCTTACGAATGCTACGCACATTCTTAAGCTAAAAGTCCCACAACAATGGTTTCAATATAGACATGACTTTTGCAACTCAAGTAAGATGAAATACATAAGATTTGTCACAAATGCACTCACTATTCATAATAAATTTGGTCATATCAATTAAGTCCCTCTGTAAAATCTTTGTAAAGTGATTTGATATAACTACTTTACAGTTGATAAAAACGACATGATTGTTGACATAAATGCTAGTAAGGATCTTTTGTTTCTTTTAAACATTTTAAGAAAATATCTTGAATATGTGGTTAGAAGTTACTTCATATCTTAAGTAAGCTATTGATATTAAGAGGTTGAGACATACCAGCAAATTAATCCGCAGTGCCATAAGACTACCTGCAGCGGAGGAGCCGCTGGTTCGGCAGGGAAACATTTTCGGGCAGGGTCAGCGGGAACACCGCTCCCTCCCCCCGCGGCAACCCACAAGAGCCCCTCCACGGCTCCCGCTCCCATGGAGCCCCTCTACTCCCATTGGCCCATTTTTCTAAAATGGGACCCACTGTGGGGTGTTTTAGCGGTTTGATGTGGCACAGCGGGGAAAGTTTTTCAGTGGGGTGACCACTGTGGGGTTTAAGGTTTTCAGTGGGGTGATAACGTGACAGGAAATTTCGGTGGGGAGGGATTTTTGGTAGGGTGACCGCTGTGGATAGTCTAACAGATTGCCAGTAGTTCACCTGTTGCATTAAAAACCCAACTGTTAAACCATAGTGCAATAACAGATTACCAGATCCATTATGGTTCCATAACTGCTATCACTATTTGTTTAAACAATTATGATGCAATATTGCAATGTGAACAAATGTATCAAGTGCTAAGTAATCTTAAAATTGACTCAAGTTCTCAATAAAACATCTAAAACAAACCTGTGTACAATGCAAAAATGATCCATGACTTCTTGGATCATACCATTACCATTGATTGATATCACACAGTTTAATTACCAAAGCACACGCTTAACTACATTTTACACAATTTGAAATTGAGCATCAGCTTAAAAATGATCAACAATTATGTTTAAAACAATCATCAATTGATGCCCACATAAATGAAAATCCGACAGGTTATTAAATGGAGCAGAATAATCAAGCATTGATTAGTTAATAAATGCAAAATAATGAAGTCTAATTGCATTTCATTCATTTATCAAAGATTAAGAACAACATAATAGCATGTGATAAATGAAGAATTAAAAAACTCATGCACAAATGGCATAATAATCTCAGATGAAAAATAAAAAATTAAGACTAAATTCAATGAAATTAGATAAGAGTGATTAATGACTTTTATAGAACATGTTCTGAAATGGTATACCTAATTTTTGCATAATACTTCAAGACGACTAAGAACAAACCCTAGAACTGCTAAACAACTAATAATATACTTCTGTATGTTTGAATTTACATAACAATATGAAAGAAAAAATCAGTTCAATAAGATTGCTTACTAGAAACAATGACATGTAAATCTCAAATGATACACGAAATCAAGAACTATGAACAATACAATGATTAATGGCTTTTATTGATCATGTTTCCAAATGATAAGCATAATTTTCGCAGTCCTTGGAGATGATAAACTAGGGTAAAAATAAACTGATGTATTTGTGTTTTTGCTTTTACAGAACGATAGAAACCAAAAACCACCTCAATCAATGAGCAGCAACGAAATCATTAGTGAAAGCATCAATAACAGGTCCAGGATCATCTAACGGATCAGAACAAAACATAGATCTAGCCGCCATTAGCTTCTTCCTCTGTGGAAAACGAGGACCGTAAAATCTCACCGTAAAACACGGCGAATCACCGTCAACTACGGCAACAGAGCCGTCCAATTCCTGTTGCTGACCGGATCTAGCTGCAATCGAAGATCTAGACGGAGAAAACGAAGCAGGCGATGATGATGATATGGATTGATATAGAGAAATCTGAGTATCGGATGGCCGGTGGTGAGTTCTTGCGTTCATTTTCCGGTCACGAAGTTGAGCAAGTGCGCCGGGCTTTAGGTACCGGAGGTAGCCATCGACGGCATCTGACCGTCTTTTGAATCGACGGTTCATGACGGTGGAGATGTATGAGTGTGGTTGTGGCGGGGGTTTTTAAAGAAGGTGATGGTGACGATTGGAGCGGGAAAGAGGAAAGGAGGGAATATAGGGTGGGCGTGAAGAAGAAATCCCGTAATTATTGGTGTTTTAAATTAGGTGTGGGCGGGGATTTAGTGTTTTTTTTTTTATTTTGAGTAAATTATTAAAATAGTCTTTATGATTTGTTACTATTTTATTTTTATACTCAGGTTTCATATATTAGTTTTATAAGCTCAAACTTTAGATATTTGTAATATGTATAGTTCTTATGCGAGGGTAATTTAGTCAATTATGTAAGATTAATTTGGTGACATAAGGGTTATATGTGTAACAAATGTTCAAAATATGAGACCATATAGGTAATTTATGAAACCTATGGACCAAAAGTGAAATACTACGAAACTATAGGGACAATATCTGTAATTTACTCTTTAATATTTGAAAAATGTATTCAAAAGTTTATGTCTATATATATTTTTAGCAGTAACTTTAATTGGATCACCTTTACAAATAGATATCTCTTACACCCGAAGTAAAAAGTGTGATGACATGACTCACTCGCTCAGAAGAAAACTTTATGGCTCAACCCATAATAATATTTGGTGTATGTGAGACTCAAACCAATATCTCATATTAAAGACAAGAGTTTCTTGTATATTATTAAATGGAGTGAATTTCACACAAGACAAGAAAATTCAAGATTAATTTAGGGTGTTGTTATTCTCACACCCACTTTTTTTAAAAATACACCCCTGAGACGGCCCGTAATGCCCATTACGGCCCGTCTCAGCCCTCGGTCAAACATTCGCTCCTGACAACCTGTGCCAATGATTGGGATCAAGACGGGCCGTAATGGCCAAGACGGCCCGTCTCATTCATCGTACAGACATTCACTGCAACCTAGTACAATGATTTGACAGCAAGACGACCCGTAATGGCCATTACGGCCCGTCTTGCTTTTTCAATTCTGACAGAAGGACATTGATTTGACCCAGTACGGGCCGTAAAGGCCATTACGGGCCGTCTTGAACATTTTCAAATTTGTATATAAGCATGAATCGTTTCAAACGAACGCGTAACTTTCGAATTCAAATATATTTCACGATAATTCATATCTGTAACGATGTCGTTTTGAGACGGGAGTTTTTTCAACTATTCCGTGCCAGATTTGAACGAAGAGCCTCCTGTCGTGTATTCATACGGCACGATAGATCTGAATGCTGAACCTAACGCTGATGTCGGTTTTGACAGTCAAGCATCGTATGGGTTCGTGTATGACGACTGTAAACAAAGTTACACGGAGGAGGGTTATGAAGAAAAGCCGGGGGCTTCAAACGTTAACTGGGAAACCAAAGAGGTAACTTAAATGAAACATAAATGTTAATAATTGTATATTATCGCTATCCATTTAAGGTATTTATTATTGTTTTTATATGTCAGGAGTTTATGACTGAGGAAGCGCTGGTAGGGTGGGTGAAAAGTAGAGCAGTAGACAATGGTTACATTGTAGTCAAAAGAAGAACGAAGAAATCAAAGACAATGGTGGTCCCAGGTATCTGATACGCCCTTCACCGGCCCCCGGGTACGGGCCTCGGCGATCAAAGATCCACTGATCCGTTACATCCACCGCTGCATCGTGACGACCATCTCAGGTCGCGGTCAGAGCCAGGAGTGGGTGACGACGACAGATCTGTTTTATCTGCACTCACTCATTGCTGGCAGGCCGTGCAACCTGGCACGGTGTTTTGCGTTGCACTACGTCTCCTTCTACCACCGACAGGAGCGCGGTACATTGTGGGGTGGCGCCTTTATCACCCACTTAGCCCGCAGCAGAGGCATGGTTGACATGCTTGAGGATCTGCCGGCGATCGAGCCTCGTAAGCTCGATCGGCGGACGGTCCTCAGCATGAAACTTGCCGCCGAGATCCCGGGTCTGGGATTGCGGTTTATTGGGCTGGACGGCCGCCCGTTTCAGCCGGCCCAGGTCATTGTATTGCCAGACCAGCAGCAGCAGCAGGGCGGTGGCCCGATGCCGGAGCCCGAGCCGATTCGGGAGGAGCCGGTTCTGTCACCGCCGTGCGAGGAGGAGCCTCCGCAGCATCCACCGCACGTTTACAGTGCGGTACGCCTGACCGAGCCACTCGAGGCGTTGTTGCACCAGATTGCCGCCCGGTGCGACGAGATGGCCCAGCGAATGGCACGCATCGAGCGACGGCTCGATCGGTATGAGGATTTGGTCCAGTGGACAGTCGCGTCAGAGCATGCGCGACGGGACGGGACACAGCTTCCACCGTTCCTGGAGCCACGCGTCTACGCAGACGACGGATCACACGCTGGACCATCCGGATCGTAGTTCATTTTGTATTTTTGTATTTTGTTTCCTTGTATATAAAACCGTACAGTGTATATACGTATATTTCTTTTTGCATTTGTATTGTTTCTGTTTGTGTTGTTTAATATTTGCGCGAAAAACTTTATATTGTTTAAATTATTTTAATTATTTTTCAATTCAAACTAGAAAATGAAATATTTAGTTAAAACGATATTATGACGTTTAATTAACGTAATAGCCGTGTATCGTTCAAATAACTTACATAATAAATGTATATCGTTAAAAATTAAATTTAAATACGTAAATTAAGTTTAAATAAAATAAATAACACATATCGTTCAAATAATTCACGTATTAAACGTACAATCTTAAAAAATATTTAAATACGTAAATTATGTGTAAATAAAATAAATTAACTCAAGACGGCCCGTAATGGCCAGTACGGGCCGTACCAACATAAAAAAACTGGTTGACACCCAAAATGGCTTGGAAAAATAAGCTTGGGGCCAAAACGGGCCGTAATGGCCACAAAATGTTTCACTAATTCCAAGGAATTCTGTGGAATGTTTGTCTGTACTCAATACCGGGCCGTAATGGCCATTACGGCCCGTATTGGCCCGCAGGGGTGTAAAAATATAAAAGTGGGGTGTCCAAATAAAACAGGCCTTAATTTAACATCACACTAAATTCATTATGAACTCTTAGGGAGACGTCAGTGTGGTCCCATATACACCATCCATACGACTTGTATGGGGCTATACCGGTCGTATGGATTTTTTAATTCCGACAAAATCTGACACATCAAATCATAAGTATTACATGGTCTTTCGACGCACACATACGGCCCGCATAGGGCCCTATGCCCTGTATTGATCTTGATTTTTGAAATATGTGACAATTATTTGAGTTTTCATTTTCCGTATTAATTATTTGACGCGACTTTTGGATAAAAACTCGATTTGTGTGCGAACACGTACTATATAATGAACGATATATCTTAAGTTTGATTCATTCAATTTATTACTTGTTAAATATTTGCTTGTTTGTAATTTCGAAATCGTATTAAATGTTTAACAATGTCGATGGAAAGCAACAACTTCATAGATGAATATATGTGTGTCTATGAAATAAATCAGGTAATAAACTTATTTGTTTAACAGTCGTTAGTTTATAAAATCTTAAATATTTGTTGTTTATAGGTATTTTATGGTGATGATGAACTGGTTGAATGGGCTATTGCTAAAGATCGTGAAAATTGTTTTGAGTTAGTTAGACGATGAAGCAAAACTAATTCAACCGGAGTCGTCATAAAGGTGTGGCTTAAATACGATAACGGTGACGTGTATAAGGGAGAATCAAAAGTTAGACGTATTAGTTCGAAGAAAACTGGATGTGAATTTGAGCTAATTGGTAAATACAAGAGAAGTTGTGCTGGTTGGAAGTTGCGTGTGGTTAACAGTGAACACAATACTAAGGGGCTGAACAACTAAGCGGTCATCCATATACAATAAGATTGAACGAATCTGAAACTCATCTAGTTGAGCAACTCTCAAACCAAAACATGGTTCCCCGTGATATACTTGCAGCTGTAAAGGACCAAACCCCCGATAATGTTTCCAACCTTAGATCTATTACAATGCACAACGGAAGTTACGTGCTGGACACAACACAGGAGAATGAGATGATCCGAAATACAAACTTTTACAGGTTTGTCTTTGGAGGAGTTTTTGACGAAATTCAAGAATCCTTAAAATGGTGAAAACTTAATTTGCTTCAAGGCGTTATTGGATGCAAATGCCGGAGACCGGAATTTTGATTGCTAATGCGTTTGATGTGATTGTAGTTTTTATAACCAATAACGTTTTAGCAACAATTTTTCCGTTATGGACGTCGCCTGAGCATCATCTACCACATCATGTTGTGACATTCGTATTTGTTAACGACAACCGTTTTGTAATATCTGAACTAAATGGAGAGTATCAAATGCCCACACCAAGTTAGTACTGGTCAACATTCAACAATCAACACGCCGTCACATGGGAGATGTGGTATAAGCCTCGTATTGATCATTATACCAATTGGTTGGAAAACAATCGACACCCACCGGGATTTATAGTTTAACTAGATACGGAATGTAAATCACAATTCATACAAACATTTGCACAGATACATGTATTTTATCATTTTTTTAATCTATAAAATGTAAATGAAAATTCATACATATAGTTATACAACTATCCTTTCACCGGTATAGTTCGTATTCGATTTGATTGGTGCTTTTTTAAATATAAATATCTTCTAACCATCCAAAACACTTAGACGATATTACAAATAAGTTAAACATGTACGTATATCGGTTGTAAAAACAAAAGTTGTTATTTCTCAAATTTTGATACGGGTCGTATAGCCCCATACAACCCGTATGCTCTTTCAGCCGCTAGACATTTGATTGACAAATGCTGACAAAATCTGACAGCCAAAACCGGTTCGGTATGGAAACCGGTTTGGGAGAGTGAGGATGTCAAACCTATGGAATTGGTTTGGATAGGTTTGAAACCGGTTTGGAGGGGTTGAAACCGGTTTGAAAACTGGTTTGGGAGATGAGGATGTCAAACCTATGCCAAATCGGCGGTTCGGACCGGTTTGAATGGAACCGGTTTGAGAACTATGGAATACCGGTTTGAAAACCCAAACCGGTTTTTTTGCCAATGTCTACAAAATATGTCTAGTAAGCAAATAAACAACATGACAATAACACAACACATTAAAATATATTTGAAAGAAACGGAACAATGGCCCAACATGATGTATGATGATCACAAGCACTAAACTCAACACATTTGTATAAATGTGTTGATATTATGAAACAAAATTGCTTAAAATGTGCGACAAGTTGGTATATATTTGAAGGCGTTGGTAACTAAAATTAGTTTTTTTTTTTTTTTTTCCTTTTATATGAAAACACTAGAAGCCATTTTTGGTTGTCAACGTCCTACAAACGGGTTGAGTAGTTTAACAATTCACACAAAAGATCATTTGCCAAAATCCACCATATTTCCGTCTCATCCTCTCAACAGATGTTGGAGCGTAGAGACGGAAGTTATATTGGTGTTACATGTTAGGAGCTTGATATGCATGAACTTTCTTTAATTGTTTGTTCACGAAGTTTATAAAGAGTTCCAAAACAAACCACCATAATTTGGGCTTTTTAGACATCTTGGGTGATATCTACTTATCTAAAGGTAAAGATAAGAATAAAGACGAAGTGGCTTTTAAAGATGTAAAAGTTTTACGTTAATTTACATTGAGCTCCTTGTTAAAGACTTGAAATAAGTTGAGCCCAAATCAACGAAGCCCAAACTTGGATTAACTGACAGATAGAGGTGGGCAAACCGGATTTCTTGAACCACTTTCGGTTTCAAATGGTTCTGGTTCCTGTCAACAAAGTCAATAACTGGTTCAGATTTTGCCGGGTAAAGGTGAAACAGGTTGCGATTTCTCTGAGAATCCGGAAGTGCCTGCGCCCACTGATTCAAGTACAACCGATTCCGGTTACAGTTCGGGTTGTCAGTTCCAGTTTTGGTTTTTTTCCCCACCTCTACTGCCAAGTCTAAATGAACCTATTTTTTTTATATAGATTATAATTTACGAGATAAGCTTAATAAAGCATGGGAAATAATAATAATAAAATCAGAATCAAGTTTAAGCTTATTAGATGGGCTCACAGTTCACACCTCTTCTCATAATCTCATTTACATTTTACAACCCTATAAATCATGAATTTACCCAAAGAAAGTACAAAACCCTTGGCAGGCACAAGTTTAACATTCAAATCCAGATAATCAAAAGATAGAAAGACAATCAACCTCAAGAAAATAATAATAATAATAATAATAAATGTTTATAAAGGAATCTAGGTTTTGAAATAACAAATAACATAAACCGCCAAGACTACAAACAGTTGCTTCATCTTCTTCTACACAACAGCCGGATGTTGTTTACCTTGATCCTCAGCAGCAACAAAAGCCCTATTTGCAGGATTGTATACACTGAATTCTCCAAACTCTCTTCTACCGCTGTTAAAAATTCATCCAATCATGTCCTTTTCATAGCGGTTTGCACTTAAAATAAGTTAAAATGAGATTGGTTGCTAAAATCACAAGCTTATATATATATATATATATATATATATATATATATATATTTTTTTTTTGCGCGTGTTTTTTTTTTTTTTTTTGGGGGGGGGGGTGGAATGGTTGGAGAAAACTCACATATCCACCAATACTATTGACTTCAAGGGGTAGATTGTAGCTAGGTGGAGTGGGTTGCTCGTACAGACCGATTCGAGATGGTCAACATCCCAATACATTTACGTTATGTTCCCAAGTTTATTAAAGGTGAGAACAAAAAGGAAAAGAAATGAGAGCAACAGAAAAGAAAAGAATGTAATTCTTTCCTTCCAAATCGAAAAGAAAGGAAAGGAATGTTAAATAATTTTGCCTTAGTTTTCCTTCCAGTTCCCTACCTTTCCTTAAATGAAACTCGAGAACACAACTTGTTTTATTTTCCTTTTCCTTCATTAAATGAAACTCAAGAACACAAACATATTTCTCCTTTCCTTTCATTTCCTTTCTTTTTTCTCCTTAAATAAACTCGGGAACGTAGTGTTAGCCTTTTCTAGTAGGCAAACACTCCCAAGAATCTAAGACTAGAAAGATAGTAATTTTTCCAATTTTCTTCTTTCTACCAAAATCAAACTTACACCATTTAAGTATGCAAAATAAAAATTAATCTACTGTCTATCATAAAGGAGAACATGACTTAAATAACTAAACATGAAATTAGCTAACTAATGTGTAGATGTGATGAACATGGGTTTATGGGTTGGACCGTATCAGTTGCCTTCAAGGGGTTTATGCAGAAAAGCATTTGGTTGGATGTTGAATTCAAACTTGGGACCTCTTTTAGAGGGGGAAGAGTGAATTAGCCGTTTCCCACAACACCACCCCTACCTATATGAAGAGGGTGATTTGCACCCCACAAAACAAAACAAAACAAAACAAAACAAAACAAAACAAAACAAAACAAAACAAAACAAAACAAAACAAAACAAAACAAAACAACGAAAAAAAAATTGTAACTTTTTTAATTACCCTCAAATTAACAAAAAATATATATATACAAATGTCAAATTGTATCTTTTAAAGCTTTTAGTAATGTACTAGTTATTTTTGGTTGTGTACAAATCACCTTCACTTAGTTTGCCCTAAAATGAAGATATTTTTATTTAAGTTTTAAGGGGCGGAGCACTGGAAACTGCTAGAGTTTTCAGGTCCCTGCCCTGCATTAGTTGGTGGATCCCGTGAGTTTTCTTATAGGCATCAAAGAGATTTTGAGTAAAGTCAATGATTAAAGTCAAAGATGTAGAATGCAACAAACCTGTGAGCCACATCCCAACCCGCAGGTAAAAAACGAGGATTAATACTTTCAACAAATACTTGTCTCCATCTTTGACAAAATTCCTGAATCCCATTTTCCCCATGGTTCTTCAGCAAATAATCAACTACTTGTTTCCCATGTGGACCATGCCCTAATAGCGATAATTTTGAACTACATGTGGCAAAAACCGCCCCATCAGAGCTCACATGAACCGGCCTGTTCGGCTCAGATGGACTCATAAAATCCAAATTACAACCGTTTTCAGGCTCATAAGCTTCATTTTTGTTAATTGCTGGATCCACATTATTTCCTTTGATGTCCATTTCTGAGACAATGTTCTTTGAAGAAGTGTTGTTGAGAGATATGCCTCTTTTTTTCTGTAATCGTCTTTTTTCGTGAGGACTCATTCCTACTAGTAAAGCTTTTTCTAAATCTTCCTCTGATATATCTCTTCCTCCATAATATTTCTTGACAACCTGCAAAATAAATAAAATTTAAGTTACATCCCAAAACATTTGTATTTTTAATGAATACAAACCCATATTTTACCATTTCATCCAAAAATACAGGTTATTAAAAATAAATTCCCACATATATATACACAAAAAGTTTAAAATAATTTAAGATGTGTTTTACTGCAGATTTTATTTAACAGAATATCAGTTTTACCCTAAGATACCCCCCAACCGAATTTCCAGGACATGCATAAGCTAAAGTGTAAAATGGGAAACCAATAATTCTGTATATATGGACACCGGTGAATTCAACCGACTCCAAATGAATTCTTATCCGTAAAAATTCATCAAGATTAAATCATGACCCTTTAAATTAGGCGGTTACATCAATTTTGTGGCGGTTTTAGCGGTTTTCTGTGGTTTATGACGGTTTTTTGGTTACCTACGGATCATTGACACATGTCCCATGTTTTGACACATGTCACATGTCATTAATGTATAATTATTGTTTTATTTTTAAATATTTTAACATAATTTGAATTTGATTATACCATACTACCCGGCCACCGGACGGGTATAAAACTAGTTAAACTGGGAGAAACAAAATCTAGATGTGGACGGTAAACTTTGAATGAAGGGTGTAACAAAATGTTTTTGTAGTAAAAAATAACGTGGCAATTATTTACGTCAATTGGCAAAAAAAAAAAAGGGTTTGCGACTTTGCGGACCAACCCCACCCGATTTAGTCCTCACAGAAGAAGACATATTACAACCCAAACCTTTTCTGACATGAAACCCCAAATAACTGTCTCCTCTATGAATACTATATTGTAACAATTTCATATTCAGAAGCAACTAATGTGTATTTGATTATATATCCTAAAATTTATAAGAGAATTCATACCTTTTCTCATGGTGTTTAGGTGTATAATCCCAAATATTATTTAAATTCAAAATCCATAAGTAATATTATTATATTTGTAATCACAATTAACACATTAATCATTTAATAAAATCAAAAAAGGACAAAAAGTGTTTACAGGTCGACTCATCCCAGTCTGTCACTCTGTCCCATACAAACATAACATGTTTCAACTCAGAACCCATTTTTCAGCAAGTACTACACGAGCAATTTATTTTTGTATTATTAATAGACTTCATACCTGTTTCAATTCATCACGGCGGTGAGGTGGCATCCGTGGGCCATGCCTTATAAGAGCCATAGCAGCCGTTCTCAACTCTAAAGGAGACACACCTCCATCACCAAGATTCATAATACTTGTTGAAGATCCAGAAACATTGTGTTCCTCCTTAGAATTAACCACTTTATGTACAAATAATGGTATCCCAAATTCTAGAGCTACTTTCTTCTTGTACTTTTCAGCAGATGAATGTGCTTTTTCATGGCAATCGACGCAAACTAAAACAATATCATGAGACCGGTGGCTTTTTAAATGTTCAGGAAAGTGTATTCTATAGCATGAAGGGATTATTCGGTACCGTAAATAGTGATTTCCTTCACCACACCCGACACATATATTCTTTTTACTTTGAATATAAAAGTCATTTCCTTCATCTTCTGGACGGCCTTTGGGCTCAAAGAGAAGCATTATGGCTAGTGGGTCTTCATCAACAAGTTTGGCAAGGTCCCGCTGCAAATACCTGTAATCTTATTGGTTATGTTTCATTCTATAAAGGTAAAGAAAATGTAACTAACGTTGGTTTAATTTCTATTCTGGATAACCAAGCATCATTTTTTTCATTTTTACAAAAATAATCAGCTTTCAAAAAGCTCTAAAATAGCTTCAAAATCTAAGCTGGCTACTCAATCAAAATGATGATTTGTTAGTTAAAGTGTTAATTTAAAAGTTTACCCTAAATGTAATTTTTGAAATTTTGATGTATTACTCAAAACTAAAATTAGTTCAGGGGGATGGACAGGTTATACAAGCTGGTGAAAGGTTAAAACTAGGTTATTTTTTCATCCAAAAAAAGTAATTAGTCACATAGTATAACAAAAGCACATTGTTTCGGTAATAATTTTTTTTATTTGTCTTAAAATACATACTCCCAACATCCCAAGATAATTTTCAGCAAACAGAAGACAAACAATTTAAGCTACATATATGAAGTATTTTCTAGTTAATAATGCCAATAACAGCCGACTAGGAAAACTAGCATGATTTATTTATAAAAGCTAAAATGGGGAAAATATTGATTTGAGACAGAATAAAATTAAAAAAATGGGTGATAATTTTTAAACAGGAGTATTAGGCAAAATTTAACACACTTGACACAATTTCTTTAAATCTATAATACTAACCATTCTAGCTTCCTTCGATCGCAGTAGCATAACAATCTTCCATCATTTGCATATATCCTACAGTTATGATACACTGGAGATTTGCAAGAAAACTTCTGAACAAAAAGCTCTCGAGAAACGTTGCGTGCAACTTGTTTTGAAAACTTAAATCCATTTTCCTTTAAAGCTGAACTCTTTGATAACTTGATGTTGGTTTTAGAGAGTAGACTATAGTTATAAAGTGAAAAGGGACAAGAACCGTTTGGACCAAGGTGCTTTTTGAGAATTAGTTGAAATATATCATCAAGATTAATTGTCTCATTTTTTAGGAGGTAAGGAAAGTCATCCAAATGACTCAAGACCACAGAGGATGGAAACAGCGAGCTAGAATTGCAATTATGAAATTCTACGTCAATATCAGCTTGTGAAATTGAAGTACAAATATCTGTTGGAGTTGATGGAACTTTTTCAGCAAGAGAAACAATAGCATTATCAGATAGTACATATTTAAGGCTCTCGTCATGCATACGAGCCTGAAATGGCACCAATAAAAAATCAGTTGATGACAGAAGTAGTGGAAAATTTGCCCCATTCACTTATCAATTACTCAATTAGTCGACTCGGGTTATGTTTTATCTCTAACAGACCAAATGGGTAAATTTAAAAATAAAAATAAAAAGTTCACCAAAAAGGAAACATGCTTAAAGTATCTTTAATGCGAAAAACTTCCTAAATCTTTCAATTTAAAATGTCAGATTATTATGTAAATAATGCAATTTAGTAAATCATTCTAGATCTCATAAGTTTTTAATTCAGAATTTAGATTATTATTGAAATAATATAATTTAGTAAATGGTGTTTGAAACAGAAAGTAAAATGAGTTAACATATGTCCAGGCAACCCCAAGCATTCAAACGTTCTCACTATTGCCATCAAAAATATTAAGGCCACCAAAGTATTAATGTGGTTGTTTATGACAAATACAGAAGCAAAAAAAAACTAGCCAGAAAATTGTAAAATGACAAGAAGCCCCTACATTTAAGGCCTTTGTGACATGAGTATTGAAGCATAAAAACCTTTATATTTGAAGCTTTTGTGACTAGAGAACTGTTGTATCAAAAATATACCCATGAATCTACTCAAATAAGTGTTGTCAATCCATCAAGATTTAATTCTTTTGATTATAATCATGGCAATTCATTTGTCGGTTTTACAACTCATGTTACAAAAGCTTTCAACAACAGCATTTTCTCTTCGTACAATTTTCTTGTCAACAGAATTGGAATAAACGAAATCAAATTGATACTTGTGTGACCTTAACATCTTTTTAGAAGTTAGGAGGCTTAAATGAGAACTTTTGAAATTTTTGAAATTTGTATACATTATCAATCCGTACTGTCTTGTGCCAAAAAGTAACTCATTTAACCCGAGTCAATTTAAAATTGTAACCCAACCACCTGATATCCAACTTTGTCCAAAGTGTAAGTTGTTTACCATCAAATCCCTCCAAGAGCATAAACGTCTAACAAGATCCTGAAACTGCATGGAAATAGAACATTGCACAAAGGTAATTCACAGATATTGTATAAAATAGGTAACGGAATCATAGTTACATTAATTAGGGTTTAATTAGGTTGATGTTTCCAAGCATGATTTAGTTTACTTTTTGTAGGCTTGTATTCCCTATAGATACAGGCATAAAGACCCTGATGAACGCACATTATTATCTCTGAATTTCATAGTAATATCAAGAAGACATGTTTAACAGCAAGAAAAATCCAGATGGAATCAAAAAATTTACCTGACTGTTGTTTGTAGCATTTCCATGATCATTTAAATAGCGAGAAATAATAGAAGCAGCAGCAGACTGCCCTGGGATAGCTTCTAAATCTTTGGTGAAAAGTTGCAGACACAAGGCATTCGAACGCCGACTCGCCTCGGAAACAAAATGCAATTTGTCATCAAGACCGGCTGAATTTTCTGATGCACTATTATCTTTAGAACTACATTAGAAAAATGATTGTAAAATACGAGATACATCTTAAAGGCTGTTCTATGTGGTTTTTCTCAATCTGCAATGTTAGAAGATGAAGCCATTTATTATATACTGGTTGGATATAAATTTGATGAATCTTATTCTTCAACATAACGTCACAACCAAGCAAATGCATCCATGCTAGAGAAACAGTAAACAGGCTTTACGTTAAACTAGGGAACCAAGAACAGGTTGAAAATAAACGCATAAGTAGAGAAAACACACAGATCTGATCTAACTTGATCCACAATTTTCTTATAAATGAACTCAGAAACTACAATGCAAAATAAGAAAAATATCTAACCTATTTATAGACTCCTAAAACTTAATGTCCAAAAAATTTGTCCTCCAAGAATTCCTAGGAGATAATCCTAGATTCAATATTCAAATAACAAACTAAACTCACTGATTACTGTAATAATAAAACTATAATTATTTGTCACTTTTAGTCCTCTAACTTTAATTTCCTCCATAACCACCCCTTTAGAGATTATCGTATCATCCTTTTGTTTATCAGTTTCAAGTATTATCCAGATTGGTATTGTTAGTTTCACACTTAATACCTGAACCTACTTGAGGCAGATGGCATATCAAAAATGAAAATTTGCTGCAAACTTGTATTACGGTCGACATAAACAGTTGTTAGGAATCCGGTCAACTACATAGAGTAAGTTAAGAGTGTTGCCCAGATTTGATCAAACACTCAATAAGAATCAAAATTATGTTGAAAGAAATTACAAAGAAAAACAGATAGATAGATTATCAATGTTCTTGTTTGTACGTATGTTAACAATTTGACATAACCATGGTTTATATAACCTAACTATGGTTATAAAGTTTCACTCTTGACATTAAACACCCTTGTATAATTAAAAGGTTACATATTTGACTCAAAGTATAACTTTTGACTTATTTACAAACTTAACCCATTAACTTTTAAACTTGGGTTAAACAATTAAGGCAAACAGAGAGAAGTCTCTCACCGTTTTTCTGGTTTTTGAGCTCGGAAACAAGACGATCTGCAATATAAAGCAAATAGTGTGCATCCATTCGAGCATATTCAACCATATCTATTGGTAGTGGGCGTTGTCGCCAATCTTCACGCTAAAATTTCATATTAACGACAAAAAAAAAGAAGAAGAAGAAGCTTATAAGGTAAGCTGATTTATAAAGAACTTATCGTCATCACCGCTACTAGTAGATATAACAAATTAAAAAGACTAAATGATGGCACGTTGCACCTGGTAAATCTTGTTAGTGGTGACCCCACAAAAAGTTTCAAGCAAGTAAGCTAATGATCTCTGCGGTTTTGATAAGACATCACAAGCCTGCATATATTCAATTAAAAGGCTTTGGATAATTAACAGAAAAAAACTACAAACTGTCTTTTCTGGGACGCATATAAATTTCTAAAAGAAGGAGAAGATAGCAAGAGCGAGATTGTACACAATAATACTAAACCTCACCTTTGCAGTGTCAAATAAGTTAACAACATAAATATGAAAATCCCTTTGTAGCCATATAACATCATTATCAGCACCATGGAAAACCTAATCAAGCCAATTACCATGTGTTATGACACAGAACATGACACTAAAGAACATTATTAAATCAGGAAGACAGAAAAAGAAAGTATTTTTACTAATCAAATTCAAATTGGTTGGCTCCAAAATTTCAGAACTGTCATGCATTCTGAAGTCTGAACTTTCCGTGCATTAACTAATCACCATGTTAAACAATGTGACAAATAAAACAAGCTAAAAAATTAAGGGAGTAATTTAATATGAAAATTAGAAAACACATTCCTCTTGAAAAGTATGAAGTAAAATTTGAGTAAATAACAAACGAGTTGAAACACTCATATACACTTAATTTCATTATACAATGAAATCTCAGAAACTTGAAAAAGCTACCACCTTTTGCACAATCTATTGTCACACTCACAGATTCATTATCCGCATTTCTTGACCCCCCAGATTGATTAGTTAGTCTTCTATCATTTAAATATTAAAAAAAATTAAGAACAAAGAAAGTCCAAATATATATATCCAACTAGCCAACCTGGTTAAATGGTCCAACAATCAGAAATTCAGCAAAGTAAATACCGAGGCTCAAACCAACAAAGTACCTTGCATATATTGGGATTAGCAAAGACAGGGTCAAGAATTCCCATATTATCATGAACAGCAATGGTGTCCACCAAATAATCTTCATCTCTGGTAGAAATCTAAAATCAAGAGAATAATTGTTGAGAATTAAAACAGCAGGTCCTTGACAATTTCAGTGCTAATACCTCTTACAAAAATTTATATGTTCCACCTGAATAAGAGCTGTAAACCCTAAGAATGATCGTAAGCTATGCTGTTCGGTATCCACAGCAAACACTCTTTCTTTACTCAAGACCTCAACAAGTCCCTTTAACTTCGATTCATTATCAACCCAAATATACTCATCATTCATTCTCATATCCATATTTCCACAAGAAAACTCAAATTCTAACCGTGATTCCTCTAACATGGCCTTGATCTCTGATTCATACGGATGCAAATCTGAAGAACTTTCTGCAGTTAATCAAACATTGACATTCAATAGATACATAATCAACATATTGCCATAAACAAAGAGACATGTCAAAGCAAATAACAATTAGCCTACTTTTAACAAAATTAGGACATGAGTAATCATCATACCAAATACAACACGAGGATCACAATTCAAACATAACATCAATTAAATACAGCTAGGGTTCATAATTATATCTACATTCCTAAAACAATATTGACTTGATGAAAACTTAGTGGTGAACTTGAGGAGCTTAAATTTCATAACAATTAGTGATTGTTTAAGCAAAATTAAGACATTAGTAATCACATACGTACACAATACAAACATCAAATTTAAACATAACATCCATCATATCCAGCTAGGGTTCATAGTTATATCAGTATTCCTAAAATAAAACTCACTTGATGAAAACATACCATCAAGCTTGAGGTGCTTGAATATAGTAGCAATTCGTGGTTAGTTTAACAAGATTAAGACAGTAGTAACCAGCATACAAATACAATATGAACAAGAAGTTCAAAAATAACATTCACCAAATCTTGCAAGTGTTTATAAATATATTATATTCCTAAATCAAAATCACTTGATATAAAAGTTACCGTAGAGATTGAGGTGTTTAAATGGAGTAACAATTACTGAGTGTTTTAACCAAATTAATACAGTGGTAATCATCATACATATGACGAATATCAAATTTAAGCATAACACCATCAAATCCAGCTTAGAGTTTAGAGTTCTATAAACATTCCTAAAACAAAATTCACTTAATTACAAAGTTTACACCAGCTTGAGGTGAGTGAATTTAGTAACAATTAGAGATTATTCTTACGAAATTAAGACATCATTAATCATCATATTACAAATATCAATTTCACACATAACGTCAACCAAATCCAGCTAGGGTTTATAGTTTACCAAAATTCCTAAAACAAAATTTAATAATAAAAGACGTTACCGTCGAGCTTAAGGTGCTTGAATGGAGCATACGAATTGTTCGCTAAAACACGCTTAAAATTGTGCTGCGGTTTCGCTTCTGATTTCAAGTAACAAGAGCTGATATTCTGTTTTCGATTTCGCTGTTTCCGAAGTATGTTTGCCAGTAAAATTGAAACAACGGCAAGACAAGAGATTGTAAATGCGATTTTGAGGTTGACCTGACTCTCCATTTTCAATCCGAGCAAGTTCACAGTAAGCTCAAGGTTGACGACAATGGCGGCCTGGGTTTTCAAAGTGATTGATGTTTGGAAGAAGATTCGGATGAACACTGCGGTTATATGTAAATCTAAGGTGTTAAAAATATTCTAAATCATGAAATCCAAATCGTATCCAAAACCCGAAAAAACTTATCCGAAATCTATTTCGGTTTATTCGAGTCAGGATGATATAATTTTAGATTGAGGTCAGGTTTCGGATATACAAAAACTAGTTTTTCAGGTCGAATATCCGAAAAGCCCGAATAAAACCGGTTTATTCGGCTTGTTCGGTTTATTCGGATGTAAGAATTCGGGTTTTTCAGGTCGGATAATATACTTTGATATTCAGGGCAGGTTTCGGATAGACAACAAAAAATAAACACCTAAATTCACCTTTGCCCTCTAGGGATAATTTAGACCGGCTCAAATGTTTTTTTCCGGTTCAGCTTGTCACATTGTCACAGTGGGAACTGGGAACACGCTTGTTATACCTGTAAAAATTTATCTTTATAACTCGGAATAATTCGGGATACGGGATATTTCGGGATAATTGGGAATATTTGCGTATATGAATATCTATGATGTGATGACTTGAATAATAAATAATGATAGTTTATAATTTATTATTATTTTGTTATTCAACACGTGCTATTAACGTTTGAAATGAGTCAACAGATTATAAGCAATAAATATGCCTATTTACCCGGAATGTGGAGAAGAACGTGGATTACATGGAGAAACTGATAACGTTCACTAATGATCAGTTGGCGCATGATTGGTGACTAGGGCTGTTCAAACCGCTCGTCGCTCGCTCGGAAAAAGCTCGGAAAAAGCTCGTTCGAATTTCGCTCGGTTTTAAACGAGCCGAGCATGCTCGGTTTGGTTTATAAACGAGCCGAGCACGAGCCGAGGTAAGCTCGCTCGTTGCTCGCTCGGTTAGTCGCTCGGTTGGCTCGCTCGTATAGTCGCTCGGTTGGCTCGCTCGGTTGGCTCGAACTTGTAAGTATAACTAAATTATATATATATATAGGGAGGTATTCCATTAGAAACCAATTTTATGTTAAGAACTGCATAATACACTTATACATTATGCTTTAAGTTTTGTATATAGAGTGGTTATTTAAAAGGGTAAAATAGTAAATTCCCCTACTTTAAAGGAAAATTACTTTTATACCCCTAAAAACATATGGTTTAAAATTAGTTTCTTTAGTTCTTTCATATTTAGTGGTTCTCAATGGAATAAGTCCCTATATATATATATATATATATAATTTTATTAATGTATAAGTAATATAATTTTTTTTATTATTTAAACAAATTTTGATTTTGAAAAAACAAATAATCAAGGTAAAGATTAGAGAAGGAGCCAAGGCGAGAAGGCCATGGATAATTCATATTTCCAAAATCCCAATTCACGTAAAGTTATAGGTTTTAACCGAGGTTTTTTTAACACTAACAGGTTACACGATTTAGAAGACCAATGATGCTGACATGCGGTTGGTGTTATCGAAATATCGAATTAATGAAGGATGATGTTTTTTTAACTATTTAGGGCGTGTTTAGAATAATCTGCACATTTGATTTTTTTTGCTTAAACTTGTATGGATGTTTGGAACTTTGGATGTGTTTTTATTGTTTTAGACTCCTTGCATTATGTTTGAATGTGTTTTTATAGGTTTGGACTCCTTGGTAGTTATTAGTTGCATAAAATTTTATTTTTTAAACCGAGCAAAACCGAACCAAGCCGAGCCGCTCGGTTTTAAAACGAGCCGAGCAACGAGCACAAGATTTGGCTCGATTCCGCAAATCCGAACCAAGCCGAGCCGCTCGGTTTTAAAACGAGCCGAGCACGAGCATAGCCTCGCTCGGCTCGGTTCGGCTCGTGAACACCCCTATTGGTGATTGGACCGATTAACAATGAACAACCTTTGACTATTTTTGTATTATTTTTAGGGGTAACTTTATATAAATGTAACCAACTTTTAGCTTTGTTCCAATTAGGTCCATCATACTTTTTTTTGTTCCGATTAAGTCACTCATACTTTTTTTTGTCCCGATTAAATCACTCATGCTTTTTTTCGTTCCGATTAGGTCACTGTACTTTTAATTTTGTTTCAATTATGACATAATTGGAACAAAAAAAAGTATGAGTGACTTAATCGGAACCAAAAAAAAAAGCATGAGTGACTTAATCGGGACCAAAAAAAAAGTATGAGTAACTTAATCGGGACAAAAAAAAAAGTATGAGTGACCTAAGTGGAACAAAGCTGAAAGTTGGTTACATTTGTATGACGTTTTCCATAAAATGAGGCAACATCGATCTAGGAAAACACACAACTCACTTTACTCTTTACTGCTTACTTCTTGTTCACAAATTCCAGAATTCTCAACACTTAGTGATCGATTGATTGTGCTCTTGTATTGTAACCTCATTTTACTGTTTTAATATAGACTAGGCAGAGTGACGATTGTCACCTCCCGAGGTTTTTATGCCGGCAATCCTAAGGGATTAAGGGCTTTTCCTCGTATAAATCTCGTGTGGAAGCTGTTTATTTCATTTTATATTCTGAAATATCCCTAGGGATCCTCAGGGATATTTTTATTGCATTTTGCTTATAAACTATTTTCTTGATTGTAAAGCACAATACCCCACTAAACTAATTCGGTTTTGCTAAAAATTATACTTGTTAGTTTTTACCCGAAACAATTTGGCGCCCACCGTGGGGCAAACTTGTGTTTTTTATAACAAAAAACCTTGTTTAAAGGCATTTTCAGAAGAAATATAGTGAAAAATGGCTTCACAACCGAGATCAACTTCTTCATTACCTATTGTTTATTCTACTACTACTAATGTGTCCTCGCAGATTCCTGTTTTTTCCAAGAAGTCCGATAATCCTAGCAATCCTGGGAAGAAGACCACATTTGTAGCCGAAAGTGTTCCATCGACAAGGATGACCACTTCTGCTACTATACTTGTTTCTAACAATGATATTTTGAGTTTGTTTCAACAGGTTCAGCAGCAAATGTTGGATCAGCAAAGAATGAATCAAAGGCTTCTTAGGGAGATGGAAACTTTGAGGGCTGGAAAGAATAAGCAGATCGAAACTTCAACTCCATTGGCTCCAAGGATCCTGGATTTCGGTACGTCAGGAATGTCTGGGAATCACTCCGGAGATTTCATTCCCATGCAAACTAGTCTCGGGGATCCCTCGGGATCCCAAGGGTTAAGGATATCTCGGGATAATACCAATATCCTGGGAACTTCTTGCCTAACTCCTATTACCAGCAATACTTTCAACTATTCTCCTATTGACACTACTAACTTTGGTTCTGTGCAGGAATCCGGATTAACTCCAAAAGTGGCTAAGGAAATCCAGAAACTCAGGGATATGATCTCTAGTGTTCCCGGAGTGGTCAAGCCTATCCCTGAGGTTTCTGTCACAACCCATAGGATATCTAGATTTGCTCCACCAATATGTGATGACGAGATCCCGAAGAGATTCCAAACTCCAACCATGAAACTATATGATGGAACCACCGATCCTGAAGAACATGTGGCGCAATATAGGGAAAGGATGAAAACTAACCCTATACCCCCACGTTTGAAGGAAGCATGCTTATGCAAGGGATTTGGTTCAACATTGACAAGGGCAGCCCTGAAATGGCTGCTTAATGTTCCTCCTTATTTGATAACTTCATTTGCTCATTTAATTAATCTATTTAACAGTCAATTTTCTTGTAGCAGGACCTTTGAGAGGCTGATTAGTGATCTCTACAGGGTAACCCAGGGATCCGATGAATCACTCAGGAGTTATGCCAACAAATTTGGCAGAGAATCCCTGGATATCCCTAACCTTGACATTACCACGGCTGTTCAAGCATTTAAGATGGGTTTACGAAGAGACTCACCATTTTATGATGACTTGGTTATGAATCCTTGCAGGAACATGGACGAGGTTCGAAACCGTGCATTGAGGTTTATTAGATTGGAGGATGATAAGGAAATCCATAAGAGGATCACCACTACACCTCCCAATGATCAAGGCAAAAGAAAACTGGATTCACCAACCAGCAAGTCATTCAAAACCAAACCATACTACAAGGCTGATAACCACAAGATCAACTCGGTGGACGAAGATGAGGATGATGAAGAATATTCCAGGATATCTGACTATTGTTTTTCTGTTGATATTCCTGAATTAATGTATGCTATGCATGACTTAGGTGAAAAAGCTAGGTGGCCACCGAAGGAAAAGAAGTTCGCAACCAGGGACAAATCCAAGTGGTGTGCCTTTCACGAAGACTTCGGCCACATAACCGATGATTGCATTGCACTAAGGAAGGAAATAAGCTACTTACTAAGCAAAGGTCATCTTAAAGAACTACTGGGGAAAAAGAAAGAAAGGAGACATGATTCCAATGGATTTCCAAAGAGAGCCGCATCCCCACCTAAGGATGCAAAGGTAATCAACTTTATTTCTGGTGGTTCTGACATTTGTGGTACCTCTTATTCTGCAGCTAGGAAACACGCTAAAGAAGCCAAGATGGAAAATGGAGAGATCCACAAAGACATCAACACTTACCACTGAAACAGTGGTGTCCTTTGAAGAACAAGATCGCGAGAATATCCTGGATCCTCATCATGATGGGTTAGTAATTACATTATATGTTGCTAACCACTATGTTCGCAGGATACTTATAGATGGAGGAAGCTCAGTCAACATCATCCAACTGGAAACACTCAAGAGGATGAATATCCCTGAATCAGAGATAACTACCAAATCTCTGATTCTGGTTGGATTCAGTGGTGAAGCTAAAGCCACTGTTGGAGAAATCAAGCTACCGGTATACATCGAGGGGGTAAACTCTATGCAACGTTTTTGTATAATAGATTCCCTATCTTGTTATAATATTATACTAGGTAGACCTTGGATACATGACATGAAAGCAGTCCCTTCGACCTATCATCAATGTGTCAAGCTGCCAACACCGTGGGGAGTAGTGAAGATCAACAGTGATCAGCAAGAAGCCAAGGAGTGCTATTCATCTTCGATGAAGGGAACTACAAAACCCACATCAGCATAGCAATCAAAGTGCGACCTTGGGGATACTCAGGAATATAGGGAAAAGGAAGTAAAGGAAGTACCTTTAAATCCCAATGATCCTGAGGTCAAGGTCTTTATTGGGACAAATATCCCTGAGGATATTGAAGAGAAACTGATTTCTTTTCTGAAATCAAGAGTATCCACATTCGCATGGAAACATGAGGATATAACAAGAATAACCTTAGATGTGATTACACATAAGTTAGGGATAGATAGGAATATTAAGTCTGTCCACCAAAAGAGAAGGAAATTTGCACCCGAAAGAAATCTAATCATTCAAGAGGAAGTAGAGAAACTCCTCAAAGCAAAAATGATTAGAGGGGTGAAATTTCCAAAGTGGCTAGCCAATGTAGTCGTGGTTCAAAAGAAGAATGGAAAGTGGAGAGTTTGTGTGGATTACACAGACCTCAACAAGGCTTGTCCCAAAGACCCTTTCCATTACCGCATATAGATTCCATGGTAGATGCAACAACAGGACATGAAATCTTAACTTTCATGGATGCATCAGCAGGATTTCAACAAATTCAAATGGAACCTTCAGACCAAGAAGATACAACCTTCATGACGCCAACAGGGATATATTGCTATACAACAATGCCATTTGGCTTGAAGAATGCTGGAGCCACATACCAGAGACTTGTCAACATGATGTTCAAATAGAAACTGGGGGACACTATGGAAGTATATATTGATGATATGGTGGTCAATCGAAGATAACTGAGAATCATCTTAAGGATCTTCAGGAATCCTTCGATATCCTGGACCGCTACAATATGAAACTTAACCCGTCTAAGTGTCATTTTGGGGTAAGATCAGGAAAGTTCTTGGGATATATGGTCACTAAAAGAGGAATAGAGGCTAGCCCGGAACAAATTCAAGCAATTCTAAACCTCAAGTCCCCAAAGAACATAAAAGAAGTGCAAAGACTAACAGGAAGAATAGCTGCACTAAATAGATTCATCTCGAGGTCTTCTGAAAAATTTAAAGGATTCTACGATATCCTTAAAAAGAATAAGAAGTTCCAATGGGATGAAGAGCATGAGAAGGCACTTCAGGATCTAAAGGAATATTTATCCTCACCGTCGTTGCCCATGAGACCAGAAGATGGTGAACCACTATCATTATACTTAGCTGTATCCCAAACCACTGTAAGTGTTGTGTTAGTTAAGGATCATCAGGGATCACAACACCCTGTGTACTATGTAAGTAAAAGCCTAGTAGATGCTGAGACTAGATATTCTCACTTAGAAAAGCTAATTCTGGCTTTAGTTATGGCTTCAACTAAGCTTAGGCATTACTTTGAGACACATAGAATACACATTAAGACAAATTATCCTATCAAATCTGTATTGAGAAAACCTGAGCTATCAGGAAGGATGACAAAATGGTCAGTTAAACTCAGTACCTATGATTTGACCTATGAACCAAGAACATCAATTAAGTCACAAGCATTAGCAGACTTTGTGGCTGATTTTAGTAGTAATCTACAACCAGAAGTGGATCTAGAAATCAAACTCTTAGATGAAAACACTGGTGAGTGGACTTTGTTCACAGATGGATCTTCAAATGTAAGAGGAACAGGACTAGGCATCATACTAAAATCGCCACAGGGGGACATTATACCCCAATCGATTAGTTGTGAATTTCAAGCAACCAACAATGAAGCAGAATACGAAGCCCTAATAGCAGGACTTCAATTGGCTAGGGATATGAACATCAGAAACCTACATGTTTTCATCGATTCCCTATTGATAGCCAATCAATTTAACGGTTCTTACATGACTAAAGGGGATAAATTGGCGAAATACTTAGAGATAGTTAAGGATATTTCAGGATATTTTTACAACTTTGATATCACTCAAGTGCCAAGGGATGAGAACGCCGAAGCAGATGCACTGGCAAACTTAGCATCATCCCTAAGGATCCCTGAGGATATTAATGTAACACCCCGACCGGCGGCGGAATCGTCGGGATGCCACGAGGGATGTGTAGATTGTTCAAAAGCTCGTGGGCATCTAATTCAATCATCATATATCATTTAAGCAAACAACATAATTACACAAAAATCATGTTCGTCATGAATCAGTTACATCAATTACACAAAAGAATTAGTTAAACTAACTAAACTCTAATCGCCAGAAATTTAGTTAATTAACTAAGTCCAAGAGCCTATATGATGATGTCCAAAATAGAAGAGGTCCTCTCTTCATCCTACTTGTCTCCATCACCTGAAACATGTAAGAAAATCAAGTGTCAACTACAAAAGTAGTTGGTGAGTAATCGTAAGTTTTTATATTTAAAAATGTTTTAGTAAAATGAGTTTAAAAGTTTATGCTTAAAATGGTTTTATAAAATGCTTTGTTTAAAACGAGTATAAGACTTATGATCTTCTTGAGAAATTCCATATGAATACCTGTATAAGATAATCCATCACACATCCATCAATTCAACAATCAAACACATACACAATCACATAATCACATAACCAATCAGTCATAGTCAATCACAAATAATCATATTAAAACATAGATATTCAATCCACAAACAAATCAACCAATCTCATCCATGATATTCTCAAATAATGTTCGTGACTATACATGATCATTATGTAATTAACATAAGTTAAAAACGTGATCCATGGAGTGGTAGCTAACCACGTGACAATACATGAAGTCAAAGCAATTAACCGAAGTCAAGAGCAATGTTTCACAGAGTGGAAAACAATCCACGTGACAATACACGATGTCAAAGCAATTAACCGAAGTTAAAAGCAATGACTCTCGGAGTTTGCGACGATACATGTAATCTTTGTTATTGACCAAAGTCAATAACAGTGTTTACACGGTTATAAAATATTAATCAGTGATAATCCATAATAATGATAGTCCATAATAGAGAAAATCCATAATTTATGAATATCATATTGATAAACAGGTATTAGCCTTATGTTATCAAAATAATATTTGAATTTGGTATACATGATTCACCTCCGAGTTTTAAAACAAAAACAGTTTAAAGAAAGGGAGGTTATGAGAACTCACTTGAAGTCCTTAGTATCTGTGTTCTCGTATTATGCGCGCTCACCGTTGTCGTACTGATGTTGTATTCACAGTCCTGTGTTTGATTAAATGTTATCTAAAGTTATGATCCTTTATTTGATTGTTCTTTTTGAAATCTAAGTTGTTAATTGAGTTGGTGTAGTGAAAATGACTCATTCTTGTGATTTTCATAAGAATGGCTCATGCTAATGAGTTTTCACCCGAATGAGTCATTCTCCCGAATGAGTCCCGAATGAGTCATTCTCCGAATGAGTCCCGAATGAGAGTCATTCTCCGAATGAGTCCCGAATGAGTCATTCTCCGAATGAGTCTCCCGAATGAGTCCCGAATGAGTCATTCTCCGAATGAGCTCATACTCCACTCATTCTCCCGAATGAGCTCATACTCCACTCATTCTCCCGAATGAGCTCATACTCCACTCATTCTCCACTCATTCGCCGAATGGCTCATACTCATGGGCCATTCGCCCGAACGGGTTTTCAGCCATGGGAGAAGATGATTTCGAGGTATAGTCGTATATATAGTCGTTTTGAGTGGGTTTAGGTGAGTAAACTCATTTAGAAGGTGTATGGGTCGAAAAAGTGATGTTTTGAACCGGTTAAAGTTCGGTTTTTGTCGGGTTTGTAGAAAACCCTAAAAACCGAAACTTCTCTCTAAGATTTCGAGAGTTTGAGATGGAGATAGGGCCGATCCTTGGTACCTTTTTGTAGGGAATGTCGAGATCTTCGATTTGGCGCAAGAATGAGATGATTTGGTTGAGTTTTGAGTGAGTTATGGTAGAGAGAAGGTAGAGAGAGAAAGTTTGGCCGGAAATGGGAGTGTAGAGAGAGAGTGAGTGTTGTAAAAATGAGGAAGAAGGAGATGTCCTTCTTCCTTATAACGCGTATCATCACCCCGTGTCGGGTCTCGTTTTTATCGCGATAGAATATAATAAATGATCGGTTATGCTCGGTTTTTAACGAAAACAAATTTAAGCATAACATGTCTAAATAATTGGATTTCCTTAATTAAAATGATTTAAATAATTTTATTTCGTAAAACGATTTCGTTTTATTTTTACTAAATTAATTATTTTAAATAACTGATTTACCCGGTTTTGCTTTAGGTTGTGATTCCTAATAAACGTTTTCAGTTTTCATTTATTAATTTTAGTATCGTTTGATATTATTTAATTATTTCGTCGAAACGCGTCACTCGCGTACGTATTCGTAAAGATCGTCACCTTTGCGAATTCGTCGCTCGTATCGTATTTCGATTCGATTTACGATTTATTGAATATTGTTTCAGAATATTATTCCTAATAACTATATTCGTGTGAATCGTCACTCACGCGAATACATTTATTAAGTTAATATTTCTGAATTAATATTCGTGTTTAGATAACGTTCGTAACCTCACATCGCGTAATCAGTTCCATTATTTTATAAATTTTAATATTACAATTCCCAAACCAAAAACCCATATTCATTTTTATTCCGAACCAACAATCTTCATTTTCAATAATATTACTACGATAAACTCTCTGGTTCTGCTTAGTTGGGTTACAACTAAACTTCCCATGGTTTACACGTATAACATATTATAATCATGCATGCCAGTAACAGTGATAATAATCAATAATATCAATAAATAATCCATTATCATTAATAATAATAAATCTTAGGTCGTAATAGTACAATCGTACAGATGTACGGATGTACAGACAACCTAAAGTACAGTGATGTTACAATTAATATTCTCATCCTTCATATTTTAAGACCAGCAATAGATATGCAGGATATAGATCAGGATAGTGAACCCGAGAATACCGAAGTTCATCACTCAGAAGCACATGAAATATCCTGGACTATCCCTATTAAGAACTACCTTCAAACAGGAAAGATACCTGATGAAGAAACAAATCCTAGAGCTTTTAAAGCAAAAGTATCTAGATACACAATCATACGAGATATCTTATATAGGAAATCAGTATCAGACCCATACTTGAGGTGTTTGGAGAAACTCGAAAGTCTGGAAGTAATGAAAGATATCCATGAAGGAGATTGTGGAAATCACACTGGGGGTAGAGCATTATTCTCAAAGATCCTGAGAACATGATACTTTTGGCCAACCATGAGAATAAATGCAATGTCTTATTCCCAGAAGTGTGATGCTTGTCAAAGACATAGCAACATACTTCATCAACCAGTTGAACCTCTACATCCAATAGTCTCATCATGGCCATTCATGAAATGGGGAATGGATATAGTAGGAAAGTTACCCAAAGCACCCGGAGGAAAGGTGTTTATGCTTGCTATGACAGATTACTTCTCAAAATGGATGAGGCTGAAGCCTTTGTGCAAGTTAGAGAAAAAGAAGTAATCTCATTCATAAAAAGAAATATCCTGACTAGATTTGGGATACCCGCAGAAATCACTTGTGACAATGGATCTCAGTTCATAGACAAAAGGACTACAAACTTTTGTGAAAGCTGGGGCATAAAGATGATCACATCTACACCTGTTCATCCTCAAGCTAATGGTCAAGCAGAATCAAGCAACAAGATTATAATCAACAACCTTAAGAAAAAGTTGGGATCCAAGAAAGGAAAGTGGGTTGAAGAACTTCCATTTGTTCTATGGGCTGATAGAACAACCGCAAAGAATGCAACTGATCAAACACCATTCTCTTTAGTATATGGTTCTTGTTTCGGGTAAAAATTAATAAGTGTAACTTTTAGCAAAACCGAATTAGTTTAGTGGGGTATTGTGCTTTACAATCAAGAAAACAATTTATAATAAAAATGCAATAAAAATATCCCTGAGGATCCCTAGGGATATTTCAGAATATAAAATAGAAAAACAGCTAAACACACGAGATTTATACGAGGAAAAGCCCTTAATCCCTTAGGATTGCCGGCATAAAAACCTCGGGAGGTGACAATCGTCACTCTGCCTTGTTCTTATTAATACAAAAAATATGAAATTACAATACAAGAGCGCAATTGATCGATCACTAAGTGTTCTTGAACTATGAATGCTGCGAATAAGAGATAATCAGAAGTAGACTAAGTGAATTGTGTGTTTTTCCTAGATCGATATCGCCTCATTTTATAGTAAAAATCAATACAACAATGGTCAAAAGTTGTTCCTCATAATTCGGTCCAGTCTCCAATCATGTGTCGAGCAACTTTTAGTGAACGTTATCATGCAGTCCACGTTCTTCTTCACATTCTGGATAAACAGGCATAGTTGTTGCATACAATCTGTTGACTCAATTCAAATATTAGTAGCACGTGTTGAATAACAAAGTAACAATAATAAATTATATACTATCATTATTTATTATTCAAGTCATCAGATCACATAAATTTATATACGCAAATATTCCTAATTATCCCGAAATATTCCATATCCTGAAATATCCTATATCCCGAATTATTCTGAATTATAAGGATAATTTTTACAGGTATAACAGTTCTGAAGCCGTTCTCCCAACTGAAATGGTTGTCGCTACTGCAAGATCAAGTATGCAAAATCTAGAATCCAACAAGGAAGTATTATCTGAGGATCTAGATACTATTGATGAACTTAGGGATATTGCAAGAATAATGATGGCAACATATCAACAAAAGATAGCCAAATCCTATAACAAGAATATTAGGATACGAAGATTTCAAGTTGGAGATCTGGTTTTAAGAAAGACATTTCAAAATACCCCCAATCCAGCTGATGGAAAACTTGCTCCAAAATGGGAAGGACCCTATAGGATCGAATCAGAAGCTGGAAAAGGGGCATACAAGTTAACCAACATGGAAGGAGAACCTCTTCCAAGATCTTGGAATGCCATTCATCTTAAGCTATACTTTATTTGAAACTTATTATAAAAGATTATCACATTATAATATGCATTTATATTTCCTAATATTTCAATATATTCTGACATATTCCTATATATTCTTGTGTATTCCTAGTTACCATGCTACTAATCAAGCATCTGAGGGGCATCAGGATTCCTGATTCCCAGCTACGCAAAAATCTTATTGTTTTGTAGGTATAGCAGGAGACGAGATGAGACTTTATGTCTTAACCCAAGTTCTGACCTGAAATCAGAACTTGATCAAGACCCTGCACAGACTTTATGTCTAGTTGCAAAGTTTTGACCTAAAATCAAAACTGTAGAAGACCCCTGCAGGAGAAGAGATGAGACTTTATGTCTTAACCCAAGTTCTGACCTGAAATTAGAACTTGATGAAGACCCGCACTGACTTTATGTCTAGCTGCAAAGTTTTGACCTGAAATCAAAACTCAAGAGACTTTTGTCTCTCATGAAGACTTAGGGCTCATGCCCTCGCTAGTTGCGCACGTTTATCCTGTTATAGTTTGAGATAATGGGACCAGTACACGCATGAGTGGCTGACAATTTCATTATCGAGGGCTATAAATAAGGATCCTCCGAAATATCTCGGTATAGTTGGAGATTTTGGGACCAGTACACGCGTGAGTGGCTGACAATTACATTTTAAAAAACGATTACCAGGGATCCTCCGAATTCCGGCCTAGTCGCCAGTATCCCGGCCTTAGTCGCCAGTATTCCGGCCTTAGTCGCCAGTATCTCTCGGCCTTGTCGCCAGTATTCCGGCCTAGTCGCCAATATTCCGGCCTTAGTCGCCAGTATCTCTCGGCCTAGTCGCCAGTATTACGGCCTTAGTCGCCAGTATTCCGGCCTTAGTCGCCAGTATTCCGGCCATAGTCGCCAGTAATTTCGGCCTTAGTCGCCAGTTTAATCGGCCTTGTCACCAGTATCTTGGGCTTGTCCCAAGTTTTCTTGTTTTTCTGTTTATGCAGGACAAACTTTCAAGGATACTTAGGAATATCGCAACATACTTGGGGATATTCAGGTATGAAATTCTTTTTGATGTTTTGACAGGAACGAAGAAGATTTCAAACTAAACCTACTATCTCAAAAAATTGGTATTTGTTTCTTAACTATTCTTTATTTCTAATTGTTTTCTATATATTTTCATGCCTGATAGTATGCATTGTACTTATTTCTATTTAGGAATATGTTATATATCATATGCACATTTCTATTTAGGGGCATGTTAAATTAAAGTACCAATTACGTCATGTACTAAGGTAATGTTAGGCGCCAAAATATCCTCATTCAAGATATTTCAGGATCCGGAATATTTCAGGATCCAGGATATTTCGGGATCAGGGATATTTTCAGAATATGAATATTACTAACAATTATCTCTGTTATTTAATCTTTATTGTGAGATTTCAGGAAATTTCAGGTTGAATATTGACTGCTCCTATTATCAAGGAAACGTGATGCAAATAGCTTTGACCACTATGAAGAAAATGGGAAGTGGCTGATTTGAAGAAGTCTTCCATGATGAAAACGTGCCGGAATAATAGGAACTGATTTGTGAACGTTGTAAAACGTCTATAATAGATTTGTAGTATAAATATTGAGGCAATGGATCGATATAGGACACTGGCGATCGAACGAACACACAACATTCACTGATTTAGCATTATAGTATCGATTACATTGTACTCTTTCTATTGTATTATCTTAATTTGATTATTAATAATACTAGGCAGAGTGACGATTGTCACCTCCCGAGGTTTTTATGCCGGCAATCCTAAGGGATTAAGGGCTTTTCCTCGTATAAATCTCGTGTGTATTGCTATTTTTCTGTTTGGTATATTCAAATATCCTCAGGGATATTCAGGGATATCCTGAACATATCCTCAGTATATTCAACATATTTGTTTGTTACACACAATACCCCACTTTTCTAATTCGGTTTTGCTAAAAGTTAATCTTGTTAATTTTTACCCGAAACAATTTGGCGCCCACCGTGGGGCAAACTTGTGTTTTTTATAATTAAACCTTGTTTAAAGGCGTTATCTAGAAGAATATATCAAAAAATGGCTTCACAACCGAGATCTACTTCTTCATTACCTATTATCTCTGCTACTACTACTAATGTTTCTTCGCAGATCGCTGTTTTCACGAAGAAACCAGACAATTCTGGAAAGAAGACTACTTTCATTGCTGATAGTGCTCCATCTACAAAGATGACCACTTCTGCTCCTATACTTATCTCTAACAATGATATCTTGAGTATGTTTCAGCAGGTACAACAACAAATGATGGATCAGCAACGGATGAACCAACGACTTCTCAGAGAAATGGAGAACTTAAAGGCTGAAAAGAACAAACAGCCAGAAGCTACTACTCCAATAGCTCCAAGGATCCTTGATTTTGGAACATCAGGGATATCCGGAAACCACTCTGGAGACTTTATCCCTATGCAGACCAGTATCGGAACTTCTTCAGGATCCCAAAACCTGGGGATATCTCGGGATGATACCCTTATCCCTAGAACATCACTCCCTACGCCATATACCGGTAACACTTATAATTATTCTCCATTTGAAACTACTAACCTTGGATCTTCGCAGGATTCAGGAATATCTCCTCAAGTAGCCAAGGAGATCCAGAAACTTCGGGATATGATCTCTACTGTACCAGGAATAGTCAAGCCTATCCCGGAAGTACCAGGAATGGTTTCGAATGAGTATTTTCAAAATTAGAATTTTCCTATATTACAACAATATCCTTAACACCTGTACGTTTAAGATATAATTTTCAAGAAACAATAGGTTACAATGGGAATAACTTAATTAAACAAAATTTTAGGATATGGCACAAATCATAATGTTCTGAAAGCATTCATTAGTCAAACTACTAAACTAAACATTAACCATACTAAGCAAATATACCAGACTTCGCCATGTAAATACATGGTCCCTCCACCTGGTATATTGAGAATGTCAAAGTTTAAGGAAATTAGAAAGAAGCTTTAGGCTTCGCCATGTAAATACATGGTCACTCCACCCAAAGCTTCATAAATTGTCTGCCCATAAAGGGACTTAACACCAAAATATTGTTTAACAAAGAACCACATAAAATGAGAACAAGAACCACAAATATAATGGGCTCAGACCTTCTCAAATCTGTCTTCATCGCCCATTGCCGCAACATCCTCACCTCCACCTGCACCAACATCCTCACCTCCTGCCACCTTGCTGGTCTTCACCACGCTCGCCGTCTTCGCTGCCGCATCAGAAGTCTCCGCCATATCCCCAGTCAGCTTGGCCAAAACTTTGCTCCAGTCGGCAAGGTCCTTATCCCATAAGTCCGAGCCCTCTTGTTTTGACTTCTCTGCCATTTGAATCTTTGCTTTGAGGATAGCAGCAGCAGCAGACTTCTTCGTCCCTTCAATGATTTCCTTTACCTTCAGCTTGTGAGCGGCCTCATTATCCTTGATTTGCTTTTTTGAGCTTGGAATTCTCCTTCTCATAGTGATCGGCCTTGGCAGCAGCGATCTTCCTCTGGTCCTCGATATCTTCGATTTGTTTTTCGTATGCTTCTTTATCGCTCGATATCTTCGAGATAACCTGCACAATAGGAATAAATTGAGGATATAGTTTTTGAGGGAATTCAATAAAAAGGAGATATACCTTATGGAGAAGATCAACTGCAGGAAAATCAGGGATATCGTCCACATTGACGGTGTCAACGCCTTTGCGTTTCTTCGAAGTCTTGGTAGAGCGGGTGTGCATTATCCTGGCCTTGGAAGGAACCGGGCTGATTTTTTCTTTTTTGATGGTAAGGAAATCAGTGAGATCCTCAAGATCAAAAGCCGATTCTAAACAAACAAATAAAAATAAAATAACAGTAGAGAATAATCCAAACATTAAAACTAACTCAAGGATACCTGATGTCATCTGAGCTTGCGATTGTTCTGAAGAAACACTGTGAGATGAAGATGAAATAGGGATATTTTCCTTTGATGAGGGTACAAACTTTCACTCCCTCTCCTCGATCCTCAATAATGACTGGATTTTTTGCTGAGTATCTTGATTCTCAGTAATCAATGATTCAAACTTCGGTGCTATAATTAAAAAGCAAACAAAAACTAATAAGTAAAAATTCAAACAGTGTTAATAAAAAATTAAAATATCCTACCCTTCAATAACCAACTAACAGGAAGAGAAATTCCCCCAGGGATAGAACTTCTTTTAACAAAGAAAAACTTGTCTCGCCATTCCTCCTCATTCATGGTAACCCCATGGACCAAAATAGGAGCACCAGGTCGTCTATGAAGTAAAAAACGGGAATACCCATGAGTACGAAGTTGATATGATGAAGAAATTTCGGCAACTCCGATGTTGAGACCATACTTATGGTTTAGTTTATGGAGAGTAACGAGTAATCGCCAACCCATTGGCATGAGTTGAGGATAGCATAGTCGAGTGATTCGAAAGAACTCAGAAATCAAAGTGGGAAAAGGAAAAGATAGACCTAAAGAGAATGGATATTCAGGAAAACAAACCCATTTGTTTGAACTATGGTCAGCTTTTAAGGCAGGATCATATCTACGAAAAACGGTTTCTTCAGAAAAAGCTCGAGAGGATTGCATAACCTCAATGTGATCATCATCAAATGTGCATGCGTTTTGATCAGTGTACGGAAGAATATTCTGATCAAAGAAATCACTATCTTCGAAGGAAGAAGAAGAATGCGACATTTTTTACTAAATTAAAGTGAAGAAATAACAGAGAAATTGGAGTAAACTTACTGGAGAAGACGATCGGAAAAGGATAAGTGATTTGAAAGGAGGATATCGTGATCATTATATGTACAGTTTTCTGACATCCCTACAGTAACCTCCTCGCAATCTAACCGTCCCTTCAATCTCACAACCGTTGATTTAAAATTTGAAATTTAAATTTTATCTTTGAATTTTACAGCTGTAAACATTAACGCTGTAAAATTGGGGGCAATTGTTAGGCGCCAAAATATCCTCATTCAGGATATTTCAGGATCCAGGATATTTCGGGATCAGGGATATTTTCAGAATATGAATATTACTAACAATTATCTCTGTTATTTAATCTTTATTTGCGAGATTTTAGGAAATTTCAGGTTGAATATTGACTGCTCCTATTATTAAGGAAACGTGATGCAAATAGCTTTGACCACTATGAAGAAAATGGGAAGTGGCTGATTTGAAGAAGTCTTCCATGATGAAAACATGCCGGAATAATAGGAACTGATTTGTGAACGTTGTAAAACGTCTATAATAGATTTGTAGTATAAATATTGAGGCAATGGATCGATATAGGACACTGGCGATCGAACGAACACACAACATTCACTGATTTAGCATTATAGTATCGATTACATTGTGCTCTTTCTATTGTATTATCTTAATTTGATTATTAATAATACTAGGCAGAGTGACGATTGTCACCTCCCGAGGTTTTTATGCCGGCACTCCTAAGGGATTAAGGGCTTTTCTTCGTATAAATCTCGTGTGTATTGCTATTTTTCTGTTTGGTATATTCAAATATCCTCAGGGATATTCAGGGATATCCTGAACATATCCTCAGTATATTCAACATATTTGTTTGCTACACACAATACCCCACTTTTCTAATTCGGTTTTGCTAAAAGTTAATCTTGTTAATTTTTACCCGAAACAGGTAACTTTAAACAAATGATAACACTTAAACATATGTCTAGGTTATTTATAAGCATTCAAATAATTAAAACCTTAGTTGAATTAGGATAAGTCTAACTTGAATTATTCTTTATGATCCCTAAATATATTATACATATATTAGATTTGAGGAAAAATATTCTAAAATTCTTCAATAGAGACTTATTTAGCCAAAACCGAATCCTTGTGAGAATTATATAAGGATTTAGTCCCTTAAACAATTTACGAAATATTTAAGATATCATTAAGAATATGTAAGAATATTCGAAAATATCCTAACAATAATTATAAATAATGAAGGTTGCTAGTTCAACTAACATAATATTCATGAAAGATATTAATCCATTACATAATTACTACCTATCAAAAACATTCGAGGATATTTCAGAAGGTATAAGGATATTCCAACAGATAAACAAATAAATGTCCTCGAAAATTTTTATATCTAAAAAATTATTAAATAATTAAAAACTTTGAAATAAATGACGTCTCCAATGCTGAATACAATATTTGATATTCAGGTTGAATCTGATATTTTAAGAATATTCTAGATTATTCTTAAATATTCCTAAGTATGCCTGAGAAAAAATATGCGTGAATGGTTTAAGCAAAAAGTCACTTGGAAAAAGTTAAGTGTTTCAAAATATATCAAATGAAACTACATTAGACATTAGTATTAACTTAAGTACAGTTTGTATAACTTAATAATATCTGGGGCCTTTCAGATAACAAAATAACAACATCCAAGATAATTCAGAATATCTAAGAATATCTAGAAGCTAAATAACTACATAACATACAAAAATATTATCCAAAGTACTAAAAGTTATATTAACAATACAAAAACAGTTAAAAGATTAACATATCAAGCTTCGCCATGAAACTCATGGTCCCTCCACTTGATATGTTAACAAAAGTTAAAAGAGATCACGGCTTCGCCATGAAACTCATGGTCCCTCCACCTTGATTCTTATATAGTCTGCCCCATAACCAGGGGACTTTCCTAAAAATACTATTGTTTGAACAGTTATATCATCAAAAAACAAGAACCACAAACATTAAAAATGGGCTCAGACCTTAGCATCATTGTCATCATCGCCCATTATCACCTCCTGCTCAACCGCACCAGCCTCCGCACCTGTCACCTCCACATCACCTGCCTTGCTGGTCTCACCCACCTCGCCAGCCTTGTTAACCTCCACAGAAGCCTCCACCTTGTCACCTGCCAGGTTCGCCAATATCTTGCTCCATTCCTTCATATTCTTGGCCAGTGACTCCACTCCTTCAGCCTTGGCCTGTTTCACCAATTGGATTTTGGCTCTTAACACAGCAATGGCGGCAAATTTCTTGGCTTCTTCAAGGTGTTCCTTGAATTGAAGCTTATGGGAGGCTTCCATTTCCTTCATCTGTTTTTTGACTTTTGTGAGCTCTTTCTCATAGTGACTGGCTTTGGCAGTGAAGATTTTCTTCTGATCTTCAAGGTCCTTTATCTGCTTATCAGATTGTTCTTTCTCAGAGGCGTACTTAGCAGAGACCTACAAAATAGGGATCATTCAGAATATGTAGGGATATTATGCAAATAGATAGAATAATTAGCATACCTTTTTCAGAAGATCAGGGATGGACAAATTAGATGGCTCCTCTAGGTCCACAGTATCTACCCCTTTGTTTTTCTTGGTTGTCTTTGAAGAGCGGGTAGCCATGGTACGCGACTTGGGGGCTACGGGACTGATTTTCTCCTTTTTCATAGCAAAGAAGGTGAAGATCTTCAAGATTGAAGGTTGATTCTGCAAAATCAATCGAAATAATTAGAAATCAATAAGAATATTTTAGAATACTAAAATATTTTACTAAATATACCTGAGGCCATTGGAGGGATTGTTTCGAGATTAACACCAAATTTTCTGTATTGCTCGTCAATCTGCAATAAGGAACGAATCTTGTTCCTGCTTTCTTCTTCTTCAGATACGATTGATTCAAACTTAGGAGCTGCAAAAAAATAAAAACGTAATAAATAAAATTACACAATAACAAATTTTAATTAGCAAAGAAAATCCTAAGAACGTCCTACCCTTTTCCACTCATTTGAGAGGAAGAACTTTCCCATGAGGAATAGAGCTTCTTTTCACAAAAAAAGAATTTATTTCTCCACTCATCCTCATTCATAGTGATCCCTGGAACTAAGACAGGAGCCCCACTCCGTCTCTGAAGAACGAACTGGGATGACCCGTGGGTTCTGAGTTGGTACATCAGGGATATTTCAGGGATACCAATATCTAAACCAAAGTGATGGTTTAGTTGGTCAAGGGTGTAGAGAAGGCGCCATCCCATAGGCATAAGTTGGGGAAAAAAGAGAGTTTGGTGGTTAAGAAAAAATCAAAGATAAGATCGGGGAAAGGAAATTTCAAACACAAAGTAAATGGATATTCCGGAAAACATATCCAAGTGGGAGAAACGTGGTCAGCCTTAAGATTTTCAGAAAAAAGGATGAAAAACAGTTTCATCAGGAAAGGTTTTTGAGAGTCGCAATAGTTCAACTCTATCATCATTAAAAACATTTCTATTTTGACGATTCAGGGTCAGAATATTTTGATCGGTAAAATCATTTGAGTTGAAATTGGAGGAAGAAGATGATCCGGACATTTTCAGAAAAGAGAAATTAAAAATTGAAGGAGAGAATGAAAGAAACTTACAGCAAGATCCTGTAGAAGATGATGGCATCAAATGAAAGAGATGTGATCATTATATCCTACGAAAACTGTTGGAATATGTGGGAAACGGCCATATTCATAACTGTCCTGACAACAGTCACATCACGTTTAAATTTCAAAATTTGAATCAAGAGCCAAAACAAACGGTTATTTTCAAATTCTTACCACCAATTGAAGCGGTAATAAGAATTTGGGGGCAATTGTTATACCTGTAAAAATTTATCCTTATAACTCTGAATAATTCGGGATACGGGATATTTCGGGATAATTGGGAATATTTGCGTACATGAATATCTATGATCTGATGACTTGAATAATAAATAATGATAGTTTATAATTTATTATTATTTTGTTATTCAACACGTGCTATTAACGTTTGAAATGAGTCAACAGATTATAAGCAATAAATATGCCTATTTACCCGGAATGTGGAGAAGAACGTGGATTACATGGAGAAACTGATAACGTTCACTAATGATCAGTTGGCGCATGATTGGTGACTGGACCGATTAACAAGGAACAACCTTTGACTATTTTTGTATTATTTTGACTATAAAATGAGACAACATCGATCTAGGAAAACACACAACTCACTTAGCTCTTTACTGCTTACTTCTTGTTCACAAATTCCAGAATTCTCAACACATAGTGATCGATTGAATGTGCTCTTGTATTGTAACTTCATTTTACTGTTTTAATATAGACTAGGCAGAGTGACGATTGTCACCTCCCGAGGTTTTTATGCCGACAATCCTAAGGGATTAAGGGCTTTTCCTCGTATAAATCTCATGTGAAAGCTGTTTATTTCATTTTATATTCTGAAATATCCCTAGGGATCCTCAGGGATATTTTTATTGCATTTTGCTTATAAACTATTTTCTTGATTGTAAAGCACAATACCCCACTAAACTAATTCGGTTTTGCTAAAAATTATACTTGTTAATTTTTATCCGAAACAACGCTTTGGCTAGGGATGGCAAAAAATCCCGCGCCCGACGGGTTTACCCGAAACCCGCTACATTTGAGACGGGTATTCCCAAACCCGATGGGTATTGGGCCGGGTATGGGATTAATTTTTCAAATTTTCGCGGGTATGGGATGGGCTTGGGATTTGTTCATATACCCGTTTACCCGACCCATTATCCGATTATATATACCTGTTTACCCATCCCATGTACCTGATTATAAATACCCATTTATATATATTTGAATTAGATAGAATTTGTTTCTTTTTTATTCTTTCTGAACTTTAGAAATTGTTCATATAGTTTGTTTCTTTTTTTATCTTTGTTTTTTTTTTTGTGGCAACTTCAATATTTTTTTAACCATTTTGTTGATTGCTATTTTTTGATTTATCTTGAACGATGGTAATCAACTTATGACATTTTGAAATTTCATGCTATTTGATATATTAATAGTTTGTTCTTGGCATGTTTAACATATATTTTTTGGTTATAAAAAAATAAATTTATTATTAGTTACCTGATACCCGCATGTACCATATCGGTAATTTACTCAGAATATTAACTAGAAAAATATTCAATATTATATAAAGAAAATAGAATATGAACGGGTGAAAAAGAAAAAAAGGGATCTTAAGCTTAAAATAACAATATTGTGACACAAATATTTACTTTTTCTATATATTTCTAGTATGATTAATATATCAAAATGATTAAAATGAAAAACCGAAATTTATAGGTCAAAAAAGTTGCTTATTTTGTAGCCATTCGATAAAGTAAACTAAGAGGTTGTTTGGTAAGTCTGAATGTGTCTGAATTAGGTTATGCCCAAATCAGTCAGACTCAGACCGTTTGTTTCAAGCATCTGGATGAAAGAATTGTCTAAATGGACATATGAATGGATTAGATTTGGATATACGTCTGAGTGGGAGAAAAGAAAGGGGTTGGCTCATTTATGCTCTTCAATCCTCTCTCACAACCTTCTCTTCTCTTACAAAGACCTCTCCTCTCCTCTCTTCTTTCTTTTCATTTCTTTTCTTTTATCTCGTTAAGTAGACTTAAGAACATAGCGTAAATGATCAAGAAACTTCACGACTCAGAATATGAAAAACAAAAGGCCAATTATGCAAAATGTGAGGGGCCCAAGCAAGAACTTATCTTATTAAAGAGAATAACCGTCGGCCTTGATATGCCATGAGCATAAAGTTTGAAAAACAAATGTTCTAAAGCCATGTTTCGGAACAAGACGCAAGGTATGTATAAACATTTTTGTTATGACACACTTAACTGATAATTGACACCAGTTGTCCTTATCAATATATGAAGTGTATGTGTGTCAAATCCAAAATTTCGATGATCGTATTGTGCTCTATCTAAATTGTAACTACGAGGGTGACCATATCTAATATCGGAATTAGAGAATCTGCCCGTATAGGATCAGAGTTAAGACGCCATTGATTCTAGTATGGTTCTCGTTAAAAATGTTTGTAGTTGATGGGATGATCTAGAGAGAAGAGAAAGGCAATGACTATTAAATGGTGTAAAAGTGATTTAACTTAGGTGTTGTTTGTTTTTTCAGAGATAAAATGTCTGCAGTCTGCGGACCACATCTGCAGAAGAAGAGATTGACCAAATGTTTGCAGTTTGCAAGAAGCAAACTGTTTGTTTTTTAACGTCTGTAAGATGCTAAACATCATCTCTTAATAAAAACAGAAACATAGCGATTGTCAAAAATAAAATTGGAAAACCTCTTTTTCATTAAACATTGGAAGTTGAACAAGAACCAGAGGGTAAACAGAACTACCCTGCTCAACATCATCTTTGAATGGTTCTCATTTGTAACGCTGTTCTGGTTTCTTGCCAAACAATTTGTAAATTGCAACCACAATAGCCATGTAAATCATTTCTGTGAACAACATAACCGACATCACCAGATTAACATACATAAAAATTCTTAGAAATGGCACCACAAATGACTCCTTGAGGCGGCGGTGGTGGAGGGGGAAATCATGAAGGAGGTGGCTGGCAGTGGAGCTGCTGGTTGTCGGCGGTGGATCTGGTGGTTGTCAGTTGTGGAGGGGGAAATCGCGAAGGAGGCGTCGGTGGCTGTGGAGGGCGGTGGAGTTGGTGGTTGTTGGCGCTGGAGCTGGGGAAATCGAGATGGAGGAAGGAGGCGCCTACCAATGTTCAAACGGGGGAGAGATGAACAAATGAAAATTTTTGGAAACCCCTAATTATTAGTCACGGGAAGAGGTATGAAGAGAGGAGAAGAGGTTAGTCCAAGTCTGCGCCAAAAAGAGGCCGCACAAACCTTTTTTAATGAAAGGTCTTCGAGAAAACAAACAGTCTGCACAAACATAAGAGGCCCGAAGAGCTTTTTGGAGAAAAACAAACACTACCTTGATCTCATTTGTTGGGTATCTTTATACAAGATAGAACGACTAAGTGAGAAATCCCAATATGTGTTATAAGCCCATTAATTAATCAATCCATATTAGTTAAGGGTAATTAGGTACATTAAGCTAAACATGAAATAATGTCAATATTGACCACAGGGCTTCTAGTATGGCCATGCCTCAAGTGGTAAATTTCCTCCTGAATTAATGAAATATAGCTAGTGAGACTAATTTATGAGTTTTCCTTCAGGAATATGTCAACTAATCGACTGTTGCAATTCAAAAA
Organism: Mikania micrantha; assembly: GCA_009363875.1. NCBI lineage: Eukaryota > Viridiplantae > Streptophyta > Magnoliopsida > Asterales > Asteraceae > Mikania > Mikania micrantha. The sequence continues at coordinate 3,995,876 of CM018696.1, read as the reverse complement.
ATAATAATGCTATTATTGGTAGATTAAATAAATGTCATCAATTATGTAAGTCTAGGATTCTTCCATTTGATAATCAAGTCATATTCTATATGAAATATTTTATAATCTTAATCAAAACAAGAATTACATAAAATATCAAACTATAGTTTTCTTAAAACAATGTAACATAAAACATTGCCCAACTACATTTCATCATAATTTAATTAATATGTAATATTTCAATCCTGATTGATTTCACTTGATTTCATAGAGGTTCGACCTCCAACTAGTCATCGCCGAACGTTTAGTTGGCATTGAAAAATCATAGCTCTTTCATTTTCACCCAAATGACATAATTATTGTGCCAAAATTTAGTTTTACATCTCATCTTTCAAACCCTACTAATCTCACTTACTTTCATGAAGGTTTCTAGCTACTTCAAACATTCAACACTAAGTTGATTGATTCAACATTTACAATTGATGTGCGACTTTTAATTTGTTTATTAAAAGTTTCTTGTATTTGAAATTGGTTGATTATTATGACGGGGTGATAAAATTATACAGTACTTCTTAAAATAACAAATCCATTAACATGGTTAACAAACCCAATATATAATATGTTAAAGTCGATAGTCTTGAAAACTCTTTTCTTAATTTGCATAAATTATTAATGTAAATAATTTTCGTGTAATTTTATTTATAAATTTTCTACTTGTGCAAAACGGTTATATTTAATTTAATCAAATGTTTAAGCGGGGAAAAAGTGAAGATTCGCGGTTGAGACTATGAGACAAAGAAACAATAGTTTAATTATATATTGACAATCAAAACAGGTGTTTTTAATTACAAAACAAACAAAAACACTTATACGGCCATATCTCAAGACACAATACATTTGCTAAATGAATAATAACAAACAATTATAGGGTAGGATAAAATATGAAATATTTTTTTCTAACAAGATTAAAAATGATTTCTAAAATCTTCGAAATGGCCCAAATGAACTCCGATTAAACTGATTACGACGATGTTGGAACCGTATCGTCGAACGATACAATATTAACATTTAAAATTTAACTTTTAAGTTTTAACTTTAATGTTTAGCGTTAAGTTTATGTTTTACGGTTCAATTTTTATCTTTTAAGTTTTATCTTTAGGGTTTAAGGTTTGATTTTAAAATTTAGGTTTTAGTATTATGATTTATGGTATGAGATTTAACGTTTGAGGTTTAAGGTTCAACAAGTCGGTTTCGATGACGCCGAAATGAGTTTGTTCGAGGTTTGATTGGGTCGGTTTCAAGTTTTTAAAAATCATGTTTGGCCTCTTAGGAAAATAAAATTTTCAAGGGAACCGTTATATATATATATATATATATATATATATATATATATATATATATTTAGGGACTTATTTCATTAATAACCATTAAATACAAAAGAACCAAAAGAACTAATTAATGGATATAATGATATAATGATCTCTACCATTCATTTAAAACTTTCATAAATTAAAGCTTAAAAGACAAAAAATGAATTGTCTACATTTGTTAATTTTTTTGTGGGTAAAAATGTTCCACCATTTTTAAAAAAACTGAATATCTTATAAACGCTTAATCAATTTTTAGAAAAAAAAAATTATACCATAAAATAGAGAATTTTATTATCTTTAATTTGAGTATAATATTATGATAGTTTTTTTCCGATTTTTTACTAGGTTCGTGATTTTCACACTTAGTCTGTGATTATCGGTCAATAATTAATCCGTTTGATCTTTGAATATTTTGAATTTTTTACGTAGCATGTGATTATTAGTACGTGATTATCCAGTTGATCCTTAATTATTTCAATTTTTTTACGTGGTCCGTGATTTTTTACAGTTGGTCCATGATTATGCAGTTGTTCTTTGATTTTACGTGTCAAATAATGGTCCGTGATTTTATATAAAGTGATATGTAATTTTATATGGATGATAATACTCTTATTTGAATGACACGTGTCACGTTTTAATTCCTTCCTTCACTTCGCACAGTTTTTCCCTTTTGTATGTTATCCACCCCCTATGTATATTATATGAGTATTGTCACTTATTATGTTATCATTTCGTTATTATTAGTAACTTTTGATCTTTATATTTGTATATTTTGTTTGATTTATATTTGTTTGTATTTATCTGTTTCATTAAGTTGGGGTCTATCTGAAAGTAGTCTATCGTTATCCAGACTTAAAGGTGAGGTTTGCAAGCATATCCTCATCATCATCTTCATACATTACAAATAACTATGATATGACTGATATTTACTCTGTATGATTGTTTTAATATTATGTGTCCGCAAGTTAAATTGAGGAACCTTCCAAAAAAGTATTCTTGAACGATTGAGAGGTTATTGTTTAGGTTGTTTTGCAGGCTAATGTGTGGTTTTAAGTTGTTTTAGGGGGCCCTTACTCTGCCTATTTTGGACCATCAATTGTTTGGAGTCTTTTAGCATGTATATGTACAATCTAAACATCTTTATACGCAAGGCCTCATAAAGCACATCATCTTGTTGGGACCATACAATTGTGAAAAGTGGAAAACCAATCGTACTTTCTCACACTCCAACCCCCTTGCACACTGCAATTTGTACATTGAGCTACAATGTCTTTGCTATACCTCCATATATCAGTGCACAAATCTGGGTTTATTTAAACAGGTTCTGGTTTAGTTAACAACGTCAAGAAACTAGATTTAGTTAGATTTAAAGTATTGTCGGTTTTTATCGTTTTCAGCCGGTTCTGGTTACGATTTTTTTAAGAAAGCGGAAGAGTTCAGGTAGGACCGGTTCTGGTACGGGTTGTCGGTTCCAGTTTCGGAATTGGTTTTTTGCCCTCCTCTGCCTTTAAACAAGATTCAACATCTTTAAAATGACTGATTATCTAAACGCTTAATCATAATCTTTTCATAAAAATAAAATAAGGAAAAACTTCTCTTTTCAAAATGACCATTATGCTACCTGTGGTTTGACAGTTTAACCATTTTGCTCAATATAGTATGACAATTATAAGTTATAACCCTTTTGCTACCTATGGTTTTGAAAAAAATGAAGTATAATGGAGATATATTGGAAAAATTTGGAACAAAATGATTAAACTGTAAAACCACAGGAAGTATAATGACCATTTTGAAATGTTTGGAGCAAAATGGTTAAAACTGTCAAACTACATTAAACAAAAGAGAAGTTTTTCCAGAAAATAAACAAAGGTATCATAGAGGAGTTAAATGTGTAAGTATATATCTTAAGTTACTTTTGAGAAGGAACAATATAATTTTATGAATTTCAAAAAAAAAACATTGGGTTTGGTTTTACCATAGAAAAATAATTACTTCAAATATTTGAATTGTTTTCACTGTAGATAAAAAGTAAAAAAAAACCATTAGAAATACCTTACGGATCACTAATTATAACTCGATAAATACTTTATAAAAAATTATTTCTCTTAAATACACAAAGAATATTTTCCTGTGTCTATTTTATCTTAATGTATTCACGAAAATGCATTATATTTATGGTGCACACATATAATGTACATATGTGTGAGCCTTCAATAGGTAAAAGTAAAAATTGAACTAATTTTAACGTGATTTTACTTATTTTGTGAAAATAACGTTAAAGACATATGATGAATAACTTCAAACTATAATCTTTGAGACGGGAACTCCTTCGGAGCAGACTTTATATCACAACTGTGATATGGTGGGATTTGTCTCCATCCTTCCCCTAAACCATACTGAAGAGTGGAAATATACTATATAAGTTTGTTTGTTTTTCTGTATTCATGTAAATCGAAAACGTAGTGAAATATAATCATGGTTATTTCTAGGGTTGTCATAACGGGTAAGACACGACCCGTTAAGACACGACACGTTAAGACACGAAACATGAACACGACCTGTTAAAACAAGTAAACACGAAATGACATGTTAAGGAACAAGGGTTAGACAATTAGAAATTTTTTGAGGTTAATCGGTTACCCACCTATTTTATTATATTATTATTTTAAATTTTAAACATGTCTTAACATGTCTTAATGAATCTTAATATATTTTAACGAGTCTTAATAGGTCTTAGCGCTTAACGGGTTTTACCTGTTTAGACACGAAAAATAAACAGGTTTTAACGTGTCGACATGTTTTAGACACGAAACATGTTAAGGGTAAATACGAAACAAGCTAAAGTCGTGTCGTGTCGTGTCGTGTCGTGTTAACGTGTTCGTGTCTGAAATTGTCAGCCCTAGTTTTTTCCTTTTATTTATTTCTACATGACTTTTATTGTGATGTATTTTTTTTTATTTGCTCTATTTTTCATATATGCACTATGATCATACCAATGCTTTTAGTATCAGCGTTGTTTCATATATGTACCATATTTCCTTAGAGAATATACGAGTTTTACCTTTCAAAATGGTTATAACTATGGGGATTACCGCGCGTTGTCGCGGCTATTCTGTCATGATTCCGTGTATGAAGATGTAAATATGTGTTGTTACGATTAAAATGATATAAATGATACAAATATTTGATAATGTATGGACACGTTATATGCTTGTGAATAACGCACAAAATTTATGTAACCGTCTGGGTTAGAAATTTATATAAACATCCGCGAGGTCAATGCGATTAAATTAATATAATCATGACTTTTATCCGGTAACTTAATAATATGTTAAAAACATGTTAACATTTAAAATATGTGAGTAAAGTGAGAGAGGACTTTAAAAATAAAAGTTCAGAGTTCAGAGTTGAAAATAAAAATATTCAAAATAATTCAAAATCACATGAAGTGTGTTTTGAAGCTTTAAAAGGCGGTTTGAGAGCATTTTGTCGCGGTTCAAATCTTTTGTCACGGTCAACCTTTTGTTGACGCGGTTCAAACCATATTTTTGGTTATTAATCGCGGTTCAAACTTCTTTTTTGTTGCGATTCTTTCACATAATTGAATAGAAAATTAGTGTCATCACTTTTGTAATGGCAATTGGGATGATATTAACTCCTATTTATTTATTATCTATGTCACGTCAGATGTTCTATGGAGCCGAGGAGAGGCAGGATGGAATTAAGCTCGACCAGCGAAGCATGACCAATTCGATCTTGTTTCAGAAGCTGGTAGAGAGTAGAGAATAGAATAGAATAGGCTATGATGCCGGGATATATCTTTTTTCTCTTGAGAGATCCTTTGAATACGACCAGGGGATTGTGAAATAAAAAAACGATGAGATTATGAAAGTAAATATTCTTGCATTTATTGCTACTGCACTATTCATTTACGTAAAAACAGTCAGTCAGTCAAAATTATTAATTACTTTAAATGAAACCCGACTTCTGAATTCTTCTCTTTGAAAAGTAATTTGGTACCATCTGTTAGAGCTTGAAGAATTCCCAAAGGCCCTGCGTATTTAGGACCAATACGTTGTTGTATACCCGCAGATATTTCACTCGCAATGATTGCCGTTTGTAAATGTATATATAGTAATAATAAGATTAAATTTTTAAAATTATCAAATATAGATTAAACAAACACTTTCACGAAGTAGTGTAATGGATTAATGGTAATTAAAAAAATTTCACTAGTTTGCATAGTATTATCCTAAGATGAACATTTTGTACGAGTAACCAAATCGATACCGATCGAATATTATCGTTAATATTCGTTTTTCATGTTTTCGGTATCGATATCGTCAGAGACGGATTTAATAAAAGCACATTCTCAAAAATTGTATACCTATGTAAAATTTTAGGTAAAAACTGTAGAGATTATTCCAGAATAGGAACACGATTGAATCACCGGATGAATTAAAATTCGTGGATCACACTTTCAGATCAAACTATTTGTAGTTCGCTCAAATGTTTAATCGGATAAAATTCAATTCGAAAATCAAGAACAAGTATAAATTGTGGAATTTCGTGTATGAACTAGTAAACAATCATCGATCATTATTTCTTGGAACCTCTATTGAATCATAAAACCTTAAAAAAAATGCACCACACACACCCAACTTGTTTAATGAATTACATAATTCACGTTAATCGAAAAAATTAACCCAATTACACTAAAATATCTAACAAAAAGGATAAACTTCTCTTTTGATCACTATGGTTTGACAATATTAACCATTTTGCTCCAAAACTTTCAAAATGATCATTATGCTCCATGTGGTTTGACAGTTTAATTATTTTGCTTCAAACTTTTCCAATATGTCTCCATTATACTCCATTTTATTCGAAACCACATGGAGCAAAATGATTATAACTGTCAAACCACAACGAGCAGAATGATCAAACTGTCAAACCAAATGAAGCATAATGATTATTTTGAAAGTTTTGGAGCAAAAAGGTTAATCTTGTCAAACCATTATATCCTCTTGCATTTTAATCAAGAGGCCCCCAAACCCCTTGACAAAAATTGAAAATGACGCTCCTTAAAAAAATAAGAAAACGACTTGAGGTGCACCGGTTAAGCAATCCGACTGGTCAATCCTCAAATCGGTGGCTCTTATGTGAATTGTCAATTGTTTATTGTTTTTTTAACCATTTATTCTACTTTATTTATTTTATTTTTTATGGACGTTTGATTCAGAGACTATGGAAAAAATAAATGATGGATTCTTTATAATTGTTTTACTTTTGGTGTTAAGTATGACATAGCTAATGTTTTAAGATAATTTCACTTAATTCTTGAATTGTTGGACCATGAATTGTAAGGTTTTTAAGATATAATTTCACTTATCCATGGTTTCAAACTTCCAATTACATTGCAATATAAACTATATTAAATTTAGAAATTAATAAAGATTGAATTTGAGAAAGAATACAATTGTTAATGAATGAATTTGAACATTTGTTCCTTAGATCCAAACATATATATATTTCTTTTTTTTTAACGGCTAAACTTACTCAACTCCTAAACTACACCAAATTTATTACACCTCATATTTTAAGAAGCAAAGCCTCTCTCAAGCCAAACAGGCTAGTATCACATCAATGTTCAATTTCACAATTGGTGGCAAGGGTTTTTTTGGACAGTCCTTTGCTAAAAAATAAATATAGCAAGATGCAACGAAAATGTACAAACTAAAAAAGAAATTATACCAATTTGACCAACTAATCTCACGATGTTTTCATCTATATTTGATCCACTCAAAAGACAATAATTTGATTTCCCCCAAGATATCCGAGGAAACTCTAGCTCTCTTGTTAAACGCATTCTCATTCCTACCTTTCCATAAGCATCATATGGTTGTTAGAACTGTATTAGTTGTTTGAGCTATAATTAAACATTAGGGAGTAACTCATCAACTTCATTTGGTTCTATTCTTCTTGTTTCCGATTTATTATTCGAGTTATAAAAGGTAGCATCTTGATTGATATTTTTATTTAAATCATGTTAATGTAACTTTTTCCTACAATTTAACGTGATTTCTTGACCCGCCATGCTCTCACATCATATGACACGCTATGGTTTAACCGTTTTTTTGATTCAATCGACTGATAATCTTGAATCTCTCAATAGTTTTGATAGCTTTTGAAGTCTTTTCATGATACTGATATTAACCAATAACAAACTAACAGCCGAGTAGTATACGAATATTAGGACCCTCACGAAATATCGTATTTTATCATTTTATTGAGCTACCACCATCTAACCGGACCCGTACTGGAGTCCTAAAAGTCAACGGATCGAAAAAGAAGTCAGACTACGATGAATGCAAGGCACGTGACAACCATGGAGTAGTATGCATCACCATCGCACCCAAACAAAATTTCTATCGTGGGGCATTAATTTCCTAAACGCTGACGTGTCATTTACCAGTAAAACTCCTTCACTAGTCGGTCAACCACAATACAATGCACACTTCAATTCCTTTCAACATACACACTTTCACACCCTCTTTCATCGCCACCATGATCACCATACCACCAACACCGGCTCCGTCACCGGCGGCTAATCTTCTTCATCAACTTCCGGCGATACCGAGCTCATCGTCAAAACCTCCGGTTCGCTTTACCCCGCCGTTGATAGCTATGGTTGTGATCATCGCAGCCGCTTTCATCGCAATCGCATACTCCCGAGCCATTTCCCGACGATTTCTTCTTCTCCGGCGCAGGTGGCGACAGTGGAGACGCCGGCGAAGACTCCTCCGGTCATACGTACCTTCCTCTGTCGGAAACGGTGATATTGAATCGTTTTCCGGTGAAGATATGTATAATCCGACCTACGGTTATCAACTATTCTCGCCGTACGGTCTAGATGATGCCGTGATTAAGACGATTCCTCTATCGATTCACACCAGAAAAAGCAGTGTTCATGAATGTGCAGTTTGTTTATTGGAATTTGAAGATAACGATTACGTTCGTACTTTACCGGTGTGTTTTCACGCTTTTCACGTTGATTGCATAGATGTATGGCTTAGATGTCACGCTAATTGTCCGCTTTGTAGAGCGAGTGTTTTCCGGCCAGAATCGCCGTTCAGTCCGATGATGTCAGCGAGAATACGACCAAATTTTGACGACGTGATGGTCGAGAACACGATTATAGAACCGTCACCGGATCCGGAGACGGAGCCTCAACGTGTCAGTACCACGGCAATAGGCGAGATCACACAATCGGTATCGGTATCGCCGTCCCCGACGAGAAATCTATCAGAGGACCGATTCAACCGGCGAGATTTCCTCAAACGATCATACTCGTTCGGATTCGAGCGCAATTTAGGATCAGAGAGGTTAGTTTTGGAGCCGGCGACAGCATCGCCGCTGAGATTTCGGCGAGGAGGAGGAAGCTTCTGGAGCAAGAAACCATCGCCGTTCAGTTTAACGAAAACCAGAGTCTTCTCGTTCCGATACTACCGCGGCATGAAATCACCGTTCTTCCGCCGGCGAGGCGGGAGTTTCCTCCCGCTGTCAGAATTAAGCGTCCGGTACGACGTCGGCGGAGGCAGCAGCTCATCTCGCCGGAGAAAATCGTTCGCGAGCCCAATTTTCATGAGACAGTCAAATGTAAACGGTGTAAACTCCGGTTTGTTCTCATCGAGCCGATTGAGAAGCGGTGATCCAGAAGCATTGCTATCACCAGAGAGATATAACAGACGGTGAAGATGATGTACACGTAGGCAAACGCACATGACCCAACACGTAAGGTACGGTGACGATTAATCACTGTGAGAAACGGTTTGTGACTGGGAAGATTAATTAAATGAAGGCGCGCCAATTGGGTTTACGTGCCTGATGAACCAGAGGATCATTAAATGGGCTAGTGGGGGACTGGGTAAGCATTTATGACCGTCTTCATAAACCAACCTTCTTGTCTATCAACATTAAAGAAGACCTTAATTTATCTTGTTTTTTTGTATATTCATATATATGTTTTAATGTCAAATCAATTTTTTATAATTTGAGGGAAAAAAAAGGATTAGCTCATTTTTTTTTCAACATTTGTGGTTAAGTATAGTATCATGAATTTTAAAGTATATGTTAAGTGTATTTAAATTTACGAACAAACATGATTATTAATGTGTTCTTTTCTAAAAAATTAAGAGTTGATAGATAAGTGTTATTGTAGACAAATGATATAAATTGCTGCCAAAAAAGTATTTAAATTTCATAATTTAAAACAAGCATATTATGCAATTATAAAATTTAAAGTAGGAAATATTTAAATTTTTATATTCAATGAAATGTTTATCATTAAACATATAGCTTCAATAAAAAAGGATTCAATTTATGTTTTTTCGAATGACACATGATCTCCTTGTGTTACATTCAGTTATCTTGACAGTTGGATTTAGTTTATTTAATAGCGTGTTGATGCAAACACAATTTATTTTTTATGCTGCTACTCTAAAATTACAAATGTACATCTAATCATAAATGTCTATCAAACCAACTAAATTTAAACGACATAATTTGGCTTCTTAATCTTTATTAACCTTTAGTTTTTCAAATAGAATATCTAACTAGTTTAAGTAAACTAACATGAATTTTTTTCTTGATTTTATCACTTTCATCAAACGATATAATTCGTGGTCAGGGGTTGAGGATCGTTATAGGGCCATTGCCACAATGTTTTTTCGCTTCATAGTGTAATTTTATGCGTTTTTTGCCAAAAATCTATTAAGTATTGAGCTTGCCTCTTAGATTTACGAGTTCCCTCCTCCCCGTATACCGAGCCAAGCTTCGCCACTGTTCGTGGTCGATTTTTTTTTTTACCTTTAGGGTTTGAAATAAAGTAAACTATTACGTTTGCTAAACTATCAAAACAATGTTTCGGTGTATTTAATTTAATTATTTTAATTTCTCTAAGATTTCAAGTTTAAGCAAAAATAATCTAACCTTGTTAATGATGGTTGGTATGTCAAGACTTTGGGTTTTTACGTTTTATCAATAAAAAATACAAAGGTCACAATTTTTTGATGTGATAAAGAAAGTAGATTGATAATTTGATATACTATTCAATGGTGGAAAATTACATATGCATTTCGAAGTTAAGTAGAGAGAGAGATAATGAAGACAAACACGGATGACCAAGTAAAGTACACATTTGGGTCGTTTTTGTTGAATTTGTCATTGTGCCTTTGTATTATATGATCTTGGTTTCTTTAAAAGATTGTTCTTAAAGATACATTAATATAATATAAATAAATACAAATTATTTGACTCTATCTATACTATTTGAATGGGACTATGCAGTGGGGGAACTTGGCCGAACTAAGAGGGGGGAATTTTTGAAACACAAAATACATGTTAATTTTTTGAAACGAGGTGGCGAAACCACTAGTTTTAACTAAAAATAACATTTCGGCCGAAAAAGTAACACTACGGACGAAAAAAGAAGGGGGCGGTCGCTTCTCCCCCGGCCCTCAAAGAGCTACGCCCCTGGGACTATGTGAGTCATATAACATGTTTTTTTTAACGGCAAACTAAGCAATTGTCGGGTACTTCGTACATGACCCTCAATGGTTAAAGGATGCCCAAGCAGACAGGCGGAGCCCTATCCCACCAGCCACCAATTCTTAGGAAAACCCGATCCAAACACCCACCCAAAGAAACTACGGTGGAAGACTGGTAAAACCGGATGGGATCAAGGATCGAACCCAAGTCCCGGGTCTCATATCACTTCCCCCAATACCTCTATCTTACTACAAGGCAAGCCACCATTGGTCATATAACATGTATTTAACCGATAAATTTGTCAACTATTATGTCAGAGACCTTATACGATTCGAATGACTTATACTAGAGAGCTATACAATAAAATATAGAGTTGTACGAAAGACTTATATAGTTTATACGGCTCATATGTCAATTATACAATTCATATAAAATCAGTGACGTTTAAAGAACTTTAGGTGACATTTAAATAACCAAATCATTTTTTTATTAAGATGCTAATTATACCATTAATATGTATGAACATATTGCGAATTTAGTTTTTTATTTGTCTACAATTACGATTGATTTTTATTTTCATCAAACCACAATATGCTACTTAATTAATGATGTGATATGTTAAAAATACAAAATGATTAAATGCCCCAATTATTTTTATGTTTCTTGTTGTCGCCACCACGTTAGATAACGGTTGGTTCTCTAACATTCAATGATTACAAATGGCTAAGTTCTTTAATTCGTTGTTGTTTGTGTGTTGTGTATATATACATGTGTGAAAATCTAGTGCAAACATTCAAATTATTATTATCGTTATTGTCTAGATATGTAGTATGTATTGATATACGAAAATAAAAAATTATAATTAAAAAAATTATATGTGTTAGTTATATATTTGATTTTTATAGTTAGACAATACAAAACGTCATTTTATGACATTTGTGAGACACGTACTTATAATTTTTTATTTTTTATTTATTATAATATCATATGAATACCTAAATATACAAAAAATAAAATTTTCACTGGCTTATGATATTTTTTAACTCAAGTGAGTTTTCAAAGTATCCTTTTAAATATATAGATAGAGCCTACGGATTGAGCTCAAGTAAGAACACACCTTAATTTAGGCAACCCATTAACCCTGACAAAATTCATCAAAATCTTTGAAACTTTTTCATGGTCTTTATTATACATAAATAGTGGAATTCTTTTTTTGTGTTTTTGCTAATTCATCACCGTTTAGGATCTTACGTCAATGTAAATGGCGTAAAAATAAATATAACTTGCAGTGTAATGCAAACTTACACTTGGTTTAATTTCTAAATGTTTGTGAATTAACAAAAACACAAACAAGGAACCCCCTATTTATGTATAAATAAGGCTATGAAAAAAATTTCAAAGATTTGAGTGAATTTTGCTAGGGTTAATGGGTTACCTCAATTAAGGTGAGTTAACAACCGAACCTTACCTTTTGTTTATTTGGTGTGTTATTATATCACCAGAAGTTCATCTTCCTACGGGATTTTTTTATTTTGTTTTATTTTTCTAGCATTATATATAACATGGGTGGGGTTATAGTAAAAATGCTTAGATTGGTGAGAAGTGTGAGAAGGATTGTGAGCCATTAGATATATAATTTAATGGTTGATATCAAAGTTGTATTAAAAAAGTTAGTGGAAGGGTATTTTAGTCATAGACACTTTTGTTGACTTTTTATCATGTTCCCCCCATTTTTTTAAACGGTCATAACTTTTATATACAATATTATTTTTTAACAAAAAATTACACCAAAAAAACAAGCATTTTTTATCTTTAAAACGAGTATAGTATTGTTATATATTAAAATAAAAAAAACGTTTTCCTCTACCTTTTATATTTGTAATGCGGCATTGTGTCTAATTGTCTATTATTGTGTCGTTTTGTTAGTGAGTGTTTCTTTTTGTTGTCGTAGTGTCTAACAATTTTTTTTATAAATTAATGAGCTTTAAAAATAATATTGGTGAAACAACAAAATCACGTACTTTTTATAAGTAAAGCATAATGATAAAACAAAACAAATTCATTTAATACAACAATGTGTATATTACACAATGACCTGAACGTAAAACACAATGACGCGTAGTTTACACAATGACCTTAACGTAAAACAAAATAATGACTATTACACAATGACCTGAACGTAAGACACAATGATGCTATATTACACAATCATCTGAAGATAAAAAACAATGATGAATATATTACACAATTACCTGAACATAACACACAATGATGATTATATTACACAATGTTCTGACGATAAAACACAATGATAAATATATTACACAATGACATAAACATATATACAATGACGAAAATGTATTTTTCAAAAAAATAAAAACAATTTATGTTTTTTAAAATTATAAGTTTTATAAGCATAATGGTAAAATAACACAATTATGTACTTTTAATACATAAAACATAAAAAATAAATAAGAACAATTTATTTAATGCAAAAAAACAATAACAAAATAACACAATATGATATAAAAAATAAAACAAAATAATAAAAATGTTAAACACAATGACATGAAGCATTAAACCCAATAACTTGAAGCATTAAACACAATGACCAAAATACCCCTTTTATAAAATTAGAGTAATGCCACTTGTCAAATCCACAATCCTTCTGTCTCACCAATCTCACCTTTTTTACTTGAACTTAATCCTATATAACATTTATGCTGTTAAATAAAAAGTTAATCGAATGGATGTTATGTTTGATTTGACAATTAAATGAGTTGAATCAAATTAGTTCTTTCAGTAATATGAATCAACCACAACAAGTAGAATCACCTACTCTCTACAACATCATCGACATGCACACAACATTCTTATATTTTTCTTAAATACTCTAATAGACTTTAATTAATACATCATTATTGTTGAATATACAATTCAAAAAATTTTATTACATAAATCATTCTATATTCTTAGTTTTATTTTAGTTTATTTTAAAATGAAATATCATGAAGTAAAAATCCTCAAAAATCACAATGAAAGTGTCTATTGCTTAATGCATAGAACATAAGTCTTCTTAAGTATCGTTTTTATTTTGTTTAAAAAATGACTGTAAATGTGGATCAATTTGTTTTGGCTGCTTGTTTCTAAATTATAAAATGTTCCTCTGTTGTTCCTGAATAACTTCTTTCTAAATGGCTTCGCTTCCTCGACGAATATCTTGATAGAAGATATTATTTCATAAAATTGTAGTTTATTGGTTTTCAAGTAAATATGTAACCCAACGAGAAATTTTCTTACGTATCCAATCTATAAATGAATTAAGATAATCTTTGTTATGGCATAACTAGTAAGTATTTGTTATTCTACCGCTAGAGGGACGGATTGGGATTGTTTAAGCAATACGTGTAATCGTTAATCTCTTGCTAATTGATTCTCAAAAGCTTTACTGAAATTAGAAGCAAATTGTGCAAAATTTTCTAATTTTGCGAATGAATGAGCTTCGTTTTTCCTATTGATGAAACCCTGTCACTAAGAGAAAAAACATATAACGAAGCTACCAGTGTAAGAAGAAGAACCGACACCAACGAAACTTAAAGCACTTCGTGAGCTTGACATTTAATTTGAGAACGTAAGACGGTAAGAGTGTAAGAATAAGAATGTTTTGAGAGCGTTGGAGAAGTAGATCAGTTGTGTGATTAAACCATAACACCCCACCTATTTATAGAGTTATTAGAGGCAAAATGGTCCAAAAAGGTGGGTTTAACGTCAGTATGACCGTTTCAAATGACTAGAATCCGTATTTTTTACCAAACTAGTTAAATTTATTATAACGGCTATATTTTGGCTCCTAGTTCAGAAACGGATACTTTTTTGGTAAAAAAAACCCCGTTAAATCGAGTTGATTTTGACAGATCTACTCTACACCCTCTCCCGATCTTAAACCTAAGAGTTTACATCACTAGTTGTCTCTCAAAAACTATAGGTATCTTAACAATGTAAAAACGTATAACTTTTCAACACACGACGCCAAAATAATATGTCTTTACAACTCTTCAAACATTCATTATATGAACATAGAAAATCCTCACAATACTATGTCAAGATAGTATTGTATCATTAACATTATGATAAGATAGTGTTCTCTCAAATTACAAATTAACACCATGTCAAGATAGTATTTTCTCAAACCCAACCCTTAATCAAAATCACTGTTGCAAAAATCAGCCTAGACGACGCCTAGGCGCTAGGCGCCCCTCTACTGTCTTGATTTTGGCATAGGCAGGGTCTAGTCAGATTTTTATTTTTCTTTTATTTTTTTTGACTTTTCCCTGGTAAAAAGAGGCCAATTTCATGATTATTTAGACATTTTCAACCTAAAATATTTAATACGTCTCTGAAATATCGAATCCAGCCACTTGACATCGAAATCCATCTCTAAACTTTGAACTTGGTGTTTTAGTTTGAAATTTGAAGTACTTGTCTTAGCATGTTTAAGTTTATTTTTTAAATTATTTGAATTATTATATTAAATTATTGATATTGATGTGTGTATATAATATATATTTGTAAAATTACATATAAAAATTCCAATCCGCTTAGCGTCGATTAATCCTTAGGCGGTAACTCGCCGCCCGACTAGCGTTTAACGTCTATACAACCATGATCAAAATAGTGTTGAAAATAACACTTAAAAGTAAAAGAAACATACATGTGAAAAGGTGAAGCACAACTTTCTTCTTTGATTCTCTCTTGATCTTTTAACATTCGAATGATTTGATAGCATGATATGAATAAAAGATAGATCATTTAGATACATGTATTTTAAATTGTTATATAGCAAAAAGTAAGTGTGAAAGTTGGATAAGACCTTATAATTATAAAAAAGTTATGTCGGAATTCTTTTTGCGTTTGGTTAGCTAGGGTCGACCATCCATTCCCATGGTCTACTATGTCAGGCCCGATTCACATTCTTGATTCTTGCATTTTAATATTATAATTGTTCAATCTGACACTCAATGCACCAAATGACTTCTGGTCTATTGGTAGCTATTAACTTATTTTATAAAAGGTATTGAGTTAGAGTCTCGTCTAGATCAAATATTGATCTGGGTTGGACACTTGGACCAAGAGGGTCTTTCTAGTTGTAGCTTTCCTCCTGAACATGTGGGTCAGGTCACAACGTTTTATTATTCAGGCAAAATGATGATTTATTTTCTAGGGTGATCTCGGGACATATTTTTGTTAAAAAAACACTCAAATGCCATTTACACCTTTTGAAAAGCATTTGAAGTATTAAAAAGTGTTCTATTAAACCTAGGTATCTCTCGAAAGATGCACTTGTTAGTCAAGGCGGATTAGTGCATGACCCAGGGGTGGGAAGGCTCCCACTCAATTTCACTACGAGCTCGTATTTTCTTCTAAAACAATTCGATGAACAAAACTTTTTGTTTTTTACAATTTTTTAGGCCCCCAACTCATTTCAAAATCCAATTAATAGGCCCCCAACTATTAGAAGTTTGAAAGCTTGGAAGTAAAGGTAATGAAATAGTTATTGGAGTCAAATTTGCAATGCGAAGATTATATTGCTTTATAGAAATTACTAAATTCACCACTAAATTGATGACTAAATTAATAATACCAGTAGTAATAATAATAATAATTATTATTATATTAACTAGTTTGTTCAATTGCTCATATATTTTTAATATATGTGTTGCTCCTTTTCATTTACTTTGGCCCCCACTCAGTAAAAATTATAGATTCGTCACTGCTTATTTTTGTGTAAACCTTAGATAATAACTTTGACTTTCATATATGAATCCCCTTCTCTTTCTTATGCAATATATATTGAAATCTTTCACTACATGAAGGCACGAAGCCACACTATCCTTTTGAATTAGAATTTGTTTCTAAGAGGTACTTATAAGACTTGAATTTTACAGTAGTCTTTTGACTTTATAAAATATCATTGACAAACGACTTGTTTTACAGAAACTATAATTTTATAAATCTTATTATTATTTAAGTTAATGATTTTTTTTTATTATTGTCAATCTCATATCATATTATATGTTTTCAAGCATTTTTTTATACCGTATTGGGTTGTTGTTCACTTTGTCATCCATTCTAGACAAATCATCATTCACTTGTGACATGCTAGCTTTAAAGTTAATTTTAAATCGTTCTTTAATTACATTTACCATTTGTAGTATGCGCATGTCATTTTCAATTTAATCTCTCAAAACATCTTGATGTCTTGACATGATTGGTGATTTAATATGATTGATAACTTGATGAAGTAATCTTGTATCATGTGTATACTTAGTAATTTGATTTAGACAAACAAGTATACTTAAGGACCTGAGTATGTGGAGAATTATACTCTCATGATTATCTTCTATTAAGCAATTTATACCACATTTTACTTATGCTTTCATGAATCAATTTAAAATATTGTTATTCCAACACCACCTACTCACCTGGATCGGTTAGTTCGAATCAAAAATTGAAAATCGACCGAACGAAACCCGTAAACATACATATCTGCTCTCACAATCATCGTTCATGTCATCGTCACCCATGTCTTTATCACCATCACTCCCACCACTACCCCTAACATTGTTTTTAACATTGTCACCAACACATGCCGAGCTTTATTTAGTAAGTTTAAAAATCAGACATGATTGATTTATCAACAAATGCATGAAAATCTTATTATCTTATGAAATTCAACTTTTCAAATTTGAGTTCTTCTAAGCAAACTTTAATTTCACATGTAAAAACCTTTAATAAATTTAACTTATACTAAAAAAATTTCAACGAGCTAGCTACCCACATAGTTTTGTATTTTAACAACTGCAATTCATGTTTATGTAATTGGATATTTAGTTAAATCACCCACAAATCCACAATAGAGTTTTTGTGGGATGTTGTTGGGCCGCATGGTGAGTTCTTGCCTTTTCTTATAATGGGCTGGACTCTGGAGTTTGGAGCTTACAAGACCGCCAAGAACGGGATGGTGGACCGTTGGTGACCGGTGAGCCCATTTTTTTTACTCTATGTTAGAGGTGCGCAAACTGGGTTTTTTTTGCAACCTGTTTCGGCCAACAAAGTCAAGAACCGGTTACGAGTTTCGATTGATTCCAACCGGTTTTTGACCGGTTCCGGTTCGGATTTTGGCTGGTTCTGGTTCGGGTTTTGGCCGGGTACAGATTGAACCAGTTCCGGTTTTTCCGGTTCCGGTTCTAATTTGTCTTAAAAACCTGACCCGTTTGTACCCATAGGTTTCTGGTATGACCGGTTCCGGGTCCCCTTTTTTTGCCCACCACTGCTCTATATTATATACTAACTTAATTGGTTAAATAAGTTTAACGTGTTGTAATTAATACCTTTATGAAGATTTGTATAAATTAAGAAATAAAAAAGTTCCAATAATAATAAATAACAAATAGTCAGCATTTAACAATTATAAATTATATTTTTAGATAATATATTATTAAAAAAAATTATGATTAATTTTTAACAAGTTATTATAAAAGGATATGTTTAATGTTTTAAGTGTGTAATTATTTATACATTAGCCTTTAATTGGAAAGAAAAACAAAAATAAAAACTATATCGTACGCATCACCTAAACTCGACACATGATAGTTAAATGACACTGCTAATATGATAATTTCTTTTCTTTTTTTCTTGAGTACTTTTTGAAGATTATTTTTTTTGGTGATTTTATGCCCATGAATACTCTTAGGTGGTGTTGGTTTTTCAGAGACAAAACGTCTGCAGTTTGTGGAGCATGTCGGCAGACCTCTTTTGCAGAAGAGGCGGACCAAACCCCTACAAGAAAAGGGTTTGTTTTTAACCTGTTTAAAACCTCTTCCCCACCGTTTACCTCTTCACCACCGTCACTCTCCCCACTGTCGCCAAACCACTGCGGACCACAAGAAGTGGAGATCAGAGGTTACCGTTGGTGCGATTGGAAAACGATAACGGCGACATCGACGTCACAGAGGTGCGATTGAGGGATTTTATCTTCGATTGAGGTGCGATTGGAGAAAGTGACTAACCGGCGGAGGGTTTGTATGTGGGCGCCGTTCATGAAGGCGGTGGAGGTGGGCGCCGTTCGAGAAGGCGGTTGAGGCGTGCGGTGGTGGAGTTGAGGCGTGCGGTGGTGGAGTTGAGGCCATGGATTCCACATCTGTGAAAGCTGGGTAACGAATAAACATGGTAAGAGATAAGAAGAGGAGGGGAAGAGTTATGTCCACATCTGCGCGAAAAAGAGGTTTGGAAGATGTTTTTTTTTAATGAAACGTCTTCTGAAAAACAAACAATCTGCATCCCCTAACCTCTGCCCGTGGTCTGCGTGGCGCAGAGAAAAGAGGTCAGGAAGAGGTTTTTGAGAAAAACAAACACCTCCTTAGTGTTGGTAAGGCAACGAACATGTGCCAACTTGATTATGCTGAGTTTTAACTACAATAAGTCCTCAAGCTTGTTAACTATTAGGTTTCAGCTTTGTTTATGACCTTCAAGTCTTTTTGATAGCGGTGGAAACTCACTTCTGTGGTAAGCCTTTGGGTCCCCCATTACCCGACTAACTAAAAAAAGCTGGTAAAACACGGTCACAATCAACTGGGTCGATGACCTTCAAGTTTTTAAGCTCTCCAATAACAATTTTCGTTCATATCAAGTGATAATTTATAGCTGATTCGTTGGTTTTAACGATTTACACTCGAATAGCAATAACATCAACATCATATGCATTTCTTTGAAAAAAAGATTATACTATGTAGTTTTGCATTGTACTTTCTAACTTTCTAATCAAATTTATAAGGCCAATCAACATGATCATTTGGACAACACTTCGGATTCTTAAATTATCTTTTTTTTTTAACAACAATGAAAATTTTCATTATAAGCATAGCCAGCTGATCACTAACAATACAACACACCAATAACTCAATACAAAAAAAAAAAAAAAAAAAAAAAAAAAAAAAAAAACTTAACAACTAATCATCCTAACATTTCTAAAGAAAACACTCATTACTGACTATTATTCTAATATAATTTATTACATTCGAATATAGGAGAGGTGTTTCATGGACTCCATGAACGCTCCCTTATCTTGAATCTGTTGGTAATTCATGAATATACTTGCACCATGAAATCTCAACTATCTTATCCATTGAAATTCTAATCTTGGAGAAAACCTAGTCATTTCTCCGTTTATTAATACAGAGATTAAGCAAAATTTATATTAATATAACCATTACATATTTGATTAATAATATCTTAACAAACAAATCCAAATTAATAAACACTGTGTAATAAATGTTAAATAATAAAAAGATATTTGACTTAATATCCCACGACTAATAAATCCAAAATTAATAAAGATTGGAAAACGAAGTGCTAAATACTTTAATAGCCAACTAGACAAAACTTGGTGCGATCACTAGCGTCGTGTTTACCATAAATTTGATCATTTTTATTTACTTATTTACTTCCTTTTGTTTATATATAAATACTTTTTTTAAACGGCTAATTTGGATCAATAACGAATCACTAGAGTATTATTGTGCCACCAGCGGTATCACTCGATCATATTTACCTCCAAGTCACCACTTCAAAAGAAAACTCAATATTTTGAGAAAACTCCCTTGTAGGATTCAAATCCAGAATTTTATGGTTTCTGAGCCTTGTCCCACTAACAAGATAATTTTCGCTTTAATTTCTTTGGCTATTTAAATACTTATTATTATACTAGGTTAGTAACCCGTTTAACACACGGGTTGACATATAGTTAAGATGCAATTCACAAAAAAGTTTAATAAATTGAGATAATTACAATTGACGTAAAACATTATAAAATCGATTATTAACTATTTTTTTCCTTTATTGTTATCATATCTCCATAGCTTTGCATGACATAGTAAAAGAGAAATGATAATCAATAACGATAAATTTAAGAAATGAAAAAAAATAAGTTGCTTATTATATTATTTCATATTTGAATTTTATAATTTTAAAAGTTTTTTAATTTATTGTGCATGTTAGCTTTTAAATTGCTATAATGTGTTATACGTAATTTAAATAATAGACAACCATAAAAATAATTATATGTAAAAATAATATGATATGTAGATTTAGTATTATATGAAATTTTATTCATTGCAAATATTAGGTCATTTTACTAAAAAAAATACGTTAAAGTTTTTTAAATTTTATAAAAAACATAAAGCAGATGGATTTGTTATCATGTTTGTTTTATATTTTAAGGAATGTAAAATTGAAGGAATTTGTTTAATAATAAATTAATAAAACTTTGAATAATTTAGTTGTTATACTTATTATCTTTAATAAATTAATAATCTATTATTGTTTAATTTTAAATTTAAAATAATAGTAACTTATGATACAATTAATGCTAATAAATTTGTGTTTTATGATAATGGGAAGTTTCAACTTTTATTGTGATGATGACATTTGTACATTAGTCTTATGTGGCAATTCTTTTAGAATGACATGTGTCATTTAGTGATGTGTACATGCTAGTAAAATGACATGTGGCATTGAGTTTACTCTTTTATTAGGATTAGAAGATATGTAGACTTGATTTAAGTTGGGTTAGGTTGGAGTTCTTAACCAAACGTTCGATATAAAATTCCCCTAGAATTGGGTATACCAAAGAAGGCTAGCATAATTAACTCGTTTCTTAGACTCTTATTGAATTGCGAACATTAAATACGTATGTTAACTTGAAAAAACTAATATTGTAGTGTGTTTATCATCAACGTTTTAAAGTGTTTTCATGGGTTATATTACGATCTATCAATTCAAACAAAATATTTCCTCAAAGCATAGTGAAAATACACAAACCTTTAAGTTTTCATTGGTAATTACTAGTCCTACCAAAACGTATTATAGCCTAGTGGTATCTTGGTGGTAGGATAAGGCTCAGGAACCAAATGGTCCCGGGTTCGAATCCCACAAGGGGGTTTTCTTAAAGTATTGAGTTTCCTCAAAAACTGGTGACTTAGTGGTGGATAACCCGATATGATCGGGTGGTATTGCTGGTAACAGGATAATACTCCAGTGAACCATCAATGATACAAAAATTAGCCCTTTTTTATTAAAAAATTACTGGTCCTAAGTTTATGTATTCATGGGTTAGTTACACACGCAATTGTAGGGTCCTACGATCCGATCCGGCTATAATTGACTTTTCTTTAAACAACTTTGGATAAAATTACTAAAATTTGTGTCACATAGGATTTGAATATACAACCATTGATTTGAATATATAATTATTAAAATCCATACCATGTAAGATTTGAATATTCAACTATTTATTTGGATAAAATTATTATTGTTAAGTTAAACTAAATAACCTCCTTAACCTAAAAAGCAATGAGAAAGATCTTGAATCATTAAATCATTAATCAATGAATATGATTAAACTAAGTTGTTAGAATGTCATTTTAGTAATAACAAGTTTTGTTGACTTTTTATCAAATTCACTCATTATGTTTAACATATGAAATTATTTTTTGAAAAAAAATATATAATAAAAACGAACATTTTTTATCTTCAAAATTAGTATAATATTGCAACAGAAAACTTTTTGCTTTTAATTTAATGTGGCTTTTGTACAGGTCATTGTCTTTTTGTGTTTCTGCTAAATGTTGTGTTTTTGTGAACAGTTAAGACACAATGATGTTGCAGAATACATAATGTCAAGTAAGGATGACACAATGACGAGAATAAATAACACTATGATCTTTAAAAAAACACATTTACCTGTAAAAAGACACAATGGCGAATATAACAATTTTGTGTTGGTCATTGTTTCTTTTGTATAAGCATTGTTTCTTTTGTACATGTCATTGTGTCTTTTGTATTGGTTAGTATATCTTTTGTATAAGTCATTATTTCTTTTATGTTTCTGCTCAATGTTGTGTTTTTCCTAAACAATTTTAGACACAATGATTTTGTAGAATAGATAATGTTAAGCAAGGATGACACAATGACGGGTATGAATAACAAAATTATCATGAAAAAGGCACAATTGCATGTAAAAAATACACAATTACCTGTAAGAAAAACATAAAAAGATAATTAGACACAACCGTTTAATAAAGACACAATGAGCTGAAAAAATCTCATTTTTTATAGTAACATTATACTCATTTTAAAGAGAAAAAATGCTTGTTTTTATGATTTATATATTTTTTAAAAAATAATATCGTATGTAAAAGGTATGAACGTTTGAAAAATATGGAGGAAAGTGGTTGTGACTAAATTACCCTTTAACAACTTTTCTCTCTAAAATTTTAATTTTTTTTTAAAATTTAATCTCATTATCTAATGGTTAATAGTCTTTCTTAGCCTTTATAGGATAAGTATACTATTTAGTTGAACTGAATCCGAAATTATTAGAATCCATGCCACGTAGGATTTGAATATACAACTTTTTTTTGAACGACAAATGTTATTCTCCTCCTAAACTACTTAAAATCAATTACACAATTATATATGATAGAACCCATGACCTCTTATTTTAGCAGACAAAGCCTCTACCAAGTAGGGTAGTCTTACCAGAACACACTCTTAAGACGCCATGCTTTGACTATACGGTTGTTTAATTTATGTCTTGCAATCGTCTAAAGTTTTGATAATTTTGGTGAACCGTTGCTTGTTTGAGAAAGAAAAAAGAAGATTAAAGATAAAAAGGTGGTGTAATTTGAGTTGTAGAAGATGTGATTCCATTATAACATTGCTATAGTCAACTTAAAGAATTTAATGAGAATTCAAATTCATTATTTAAGATATGTAACAACATGTCATAAATTATATTTGGTGTATTTTTAATAATAATCTACCAACCTCATTAAATTTAACATCTTCAAGTGTAAAAAGTTAGTGAAATAATACGTTGCCATTTAGTGATGTTACTTCCGGAAATAAAAGCAAACATCCTTGATATTTCCTTCCGAGATGTTTAAACAAGTAAACAAACATACCCAGTAAAATCATACTATTTAATAAGGTCTAAAGGAGGCTGAACAAAGACAAATATTACCCTTATTCTAATAGAATAAAAAAACTAATTCTTAAAAAACGTCCGACTTAGAGATACCATAGTGCCTTCCTTTATCATTTTTTATGATTATTATCATGTATGTGTGTGTATATATTTTAATTTTATTTTTATATATTATTATTTATTTATTATATTTTTTACACCAACACAAACACACAAACAAAATTATAAGCATACAATCAAACAATATAACACATATCAAAATCATTTTAAATACAAGTTGCATTTAAATCAAGACATACCAACTTCTAAGACTATATATATAGCTATAAATCTCTTAACTTTTAACCTCAAGAACGCTAAAAATCTTCAAAAATTCTAGAACTCTTTAACATTGATCTACTTCTTCAAGAACTCTCTTGTAACTGATCATGTTTTTATAAATGTGCATATCTAACAAATCATGTCAAATCTGTTTACCTCAAGTTAACATCGATCTGTGCCTCTGCTTTTATTCTCCTTCACTCTTTAATAATTTACATTATAGTCTTGATTCTTTGATGAGTCGCTGACTTCAATGGTTTGTATCCAACCAGTGTTAGGCTGATTCTTGTCCATCTCTATCCACATATTAATGATAAGTTTTGTTTTTTTTTTTTTTTTTAACATCAATTTTTTCCACTTTTGTTTGTACAAAATGTGACTTTAACTCTTAACCTACTTTAGACATGAACACCTTAACACACCTGGGTATCACCTGGACAAATGTTCTTTGATAGAAGCACTAGTGAAGCCTATAATTTTATTGTAACTTTTGAATATTATTCGCAATCATTTTGAGTTCTGTTTATTCACTATTTTTTTATAGATTCTTAGCAAATTGTTTAACTTTACAGTACTTCTGTTACTGTGAGTGTTAATTCACCGATGAATTAACATTGTTGAGTGATTATCTTTATTTTTCTAAACGGCTAATTTTTGGATCATTGACGGATCACTGGAATATAATCGTGACAACAGCAGTATCACCCGATCATATCCACCACTAGTTCTGGAATTTGAACCCAGGACCATTCGTAAGCCTTATCTGACAAACAAGATACCGCTAGACTGTAATGTCTTTTGTGTTGAGTGATTGTTGAATCATGACGACTTAGCTTTATGAATCACTTGTTAAACTGCTATTTAAGTAATGAAGTCCAAACTTGCTCATGTGCATTGATCAACTTAGCGAGTTGAGTGAACTATGATTTGTGGATAGCACGTGAAAAAGTATATGTTATATTCGTGAACTAACTTTGTGGAATTTTAAACGTGACAAACAAAAATCATTTCATTGAAAAGAAAAAAAAAAAGGACACA
Organism: Mikania micrantha; assembly: GCA_009363875.1. Classification (NCBI taxonomy): domain Eukaryota; kingdom Viridiplantae; phylum Streptophyta; class Magnoliopsida; order Asterales; family Asteraceae; genus Mikania; species Mikania micrantha. The sequence continues at coordinate 3,970,574 of CM018696.1, read as the reverse complement.
TAACAATGAGTTTTGGTTTGAGAAATAAGGTAATTTACAATGTATATTTTAAGTAAAGAAAGCCAGGGAAAATGAATGTTTTCAGACTTTCAGTTATCATCCAAATAAAAGAGGGGCAAAACTGCAAAGGTGTCAAATTGCAAGGACTCGAAATGACCTGATTGTAATTTATCAAATTGAGGGTCAAAAAAGCATAAAGGTTTTATAAAATTCCTACTAATAATTTAATAATATCAACTTGGGCCACTATTGTCGAGGTATGAAATGGGCTGCTAGAGGTGAGAAAAAAACCAATCCAACCGAAATCGATTACATGAACGTGAACCTGAACCACTCCAACCTAAATCGGTGGGTAAAAATAGGTGTAGTTTTTCAAAGAAATCATAACTCGAATCGACATTGCTGGAACTAGTTACACATTTACATGGCCAAAACCCTAACCAGAACCGACCAAAAACCAATAAAAACTAGAACCTTACCTGAACCGGTTCTTGAGTCTGTTAGACTAAAACAGAATTGGTTCGGGTTCAAAAAAAAGCTATTAGATTTTCTTTCAACTTATAACTAGGGTTGCACAAATCGATTTTTTTTACCAAACCGGTTCGGTTTAGGAACAAGTCCGGTTTGGTCTACGGATGGTCAAAACCAGTTCGGTTTGGAAACTGATTTGGGAGATGATGATGATGTCAAACCTATAGAAACCGGTTTGGATAGGTTTGAAACTGGTTTGGAGGGGTTGAAACTGGTTTGAAAACCGGTTTGGGAGATGAGGATGTCAAACATATGCCAAACCGGCGGTTCGCACTGGTTTGGGAACCGGTTTGGATGGAACCGGTTTGAGAACTATGGAATACCGGTTTGGAAACCCAAACCGGTTTTTTGTTCACCTCTACTTATAACCATTATAACTAAAATTCATTATCATTATAATTAAAGATTACTACATAAATCAAACAATTAATCTTCCAAATGAATATATAAGAGCCCTGATTAATTAGTTTTCTAATCTCATATATCGATTGGTCAAAAAGCCAAACATAAATCTAATCACATTTAGGTGTTAACCTTAGTTCATGTTAACTTAAGATTCGACTAACGATTAATACGTAGTCATATCGTTACAAGAACAATTAATACCACACTAGTCAACTCAAATATAGTTACTATTTTTTGGTTTCCAGATCCTATATGGCCATGTCACATCATTGAGCTTAACCAAGATCTCCCTCTGACCATGGGGACCATGGGGTATGCCCCTTGGTTAGAACCACTACACCTAGACGTCACGTAGGCATCCACCACAACAACCCACTCAACCACTTGTGATAGAAATGCCCTCTCACGCCCGCCCAGCCCTCCCACGCCCAGTTTGTGGCCACAACCACCCTGTCCACTTGTCTTCAAACGGTCAAAAATGTCGTTACTGTGGCCACGCCCACGCCCCAAGGGGGCGGTGTTCCACACACAAACCACAGCCACTCACACCCCAACCACAGGGATATCGACGGTCTTATCATTTAAAATTATCTTGTTATTCTCGTACTCACACATCCTTTATACATCTCGTATATGCTTAAACGACGTGTATAAAGAGACAATCATTGATTGTCAGAATTTATCAATATTAATGATTGGATTCATGTCTCCTTATAGACCTATTCACCTCGTGTACGTCCTATATGCGGTGTATACTTAACCAATCATTGTTACCAATGTCACACACTCTCGTAACCAGATCAACAATGTCACGATTTAACTCATACTAAGCATAAAACATCAAAATCAGTTGACTTTGTTTTTCTTTTAGGATTAGAGTGTCATCCCATTATCTCTATAAAAATGGCGTGTTATGATGAGTGAAGTATACAACATTGTCTAAAAAATAGATTCTAGGTTCAAATCCGGAAAAAAACATATTTGTTGTAAAAAATTTTAAAATTATTTCAGGTTGAAATGAAAAAAAAATATATGCTTCCAAAAAGTGTAACTTTTTTAATATCAAAATTCAAAGCTAAACTGCTAAAGTGTTAAAATCCATCAACGCAATAGATTCAGAATATACGAACTAAATTTATAAAATCAAACATGATGAAATTACATAAACACTAACAGAGTTTCATACACACATCGATTGAAAGATTCATGAATCAAAATCAATACAGAAAGCACAAATCATCTCACAACGAACAGAGATTTGGTGCAGGATATTCAAATCAAGGTGATCAAAGCCCAAACAGGGAAGACGAACAGAAGAACAATACCAATGGTGTTTGAGATCCCGTTGGTCTGGGTGAACGCATTCCTGAATCCTCCAGAAGCTCTGATGTGTTCTTGAAGCAGGTAGCATCCGATTATTAAACAGATAATCACGCCGATCCATCCTGCTCGTACGTAACCAGCAACAAAGCTTGGAGATACCACGATCAGAAGGAGCAAAGCACCAGGCAACACCAGATAATCTGTGTATTATATCAAAACAAATCAGATGAAATGAAACGAGATTTGGATCCTGAACCGATTTAGTTAGATCGCATTAGCCAAAATTGGGGATGAGTGAAATAGGATTTGGATTTAGGGCGTAAATTGACCTGGAAAGTGATTAGGGAAGAACAGACGTAATATGACTCCGACGAGAGTGATCCATTTGCCGACATCTCCACTGAAATTAAACAAAATAAAACAAATTATGATCATAACATGAAGGATGAACAGATACACGAATCGATCTGAGGTTAATTACTGCAAAACTCCGAATAGCCAATCAGGAAACGTCAAGAACACATAAGGAACCAGGAGTGAAGTAAGCATATTCGTCCTCCAGTTCGTTCGATCCAGTATCAGCAAATAGCTGCAATACATCAAGCAAAAAAACAGCAATTAAGATCAAATCACAATCAAATAACCAAAAAGAAGAAGATGATGATGATAATGATAATGATGATTGATTCCTTACATGGCGGCGAAGCAAGCGAACCATTGGAGGGCTGTAGTAACGAAACCACCACTGACTCCGAGCTCGACGACGTGATTAGCAAATTTCTTGGTTGCATCTCCAATTTCTTTCAAATCTGAGTTGATTAAGCTGGCTGCAGCTTCTGATGCAGTTCGATCAGTGGCCATCTTCAGGTAATTATTCACACTTTTCATCATATTCTTCGAATTTGTTGTGATCTGAGATGAATTCTGAGGAAAAAAACTTGAGATTTGGGGGAGATGGAGATGCGAATAAAATCACACGCTGCACCAAACCACAAATTTATACACGATAATAGTCGTTGATATTATTATTATGTTAAATAAAGTAATCACTTATTAAAAGCTTTTAATTCCTTTATAAATTGATTTAATTAATTTTTTTTTAGTAATTTCTTAATACATATATTATAGGGTTCAAGAATATCTTTTTTTATGCTCATATATTTTTTTTTTGAACGGCTTGGTACAACGACACTTAATTGACTTATATCATGTTAGCTTCTGTTATTATGATAATTGGCTAATTTAAGTAGTTTGTTTCCGGTTTTGCTCATAAAATCGAAAGCAGCACTGAAATAAATTAGTCTATTTTATTTTGAGCCAAAATAGGAAAAAAGAGCACAGTAATGATTAATCAATTCAACCAAGTAAACCCATGAGTTACAAGTTTAACATCATATATGGATTTTAAAGTTGTATAGGTACATATGCGTAAAATGGTTCTGATGGCAAAAATAGTTTTAACATTAACATTTGTAGAGTCGTTTTTAAGAGGTTAGGTGACATGTATAAATATTAAAAATGGACTCCTATGTATGTGTGATAATTCATTTGCAACTAAATATAAAGTGGGTTAATTATTTTTTGACCTAAATTTTAAATCGTAATGAGCTATTGGGTCAAATGTTTAAGGAACACGTTTTTTTAGCTTTTATAAAATTTATAACTAGGTTAAACATATTTAAAAAATTGGAATGTAATTAGGGTCCCCTAAAAAAATGGGTCCTATGCAGTCGTTCTTTCCACACTTGTTCTAAGACCCGCTGAACATGTGATATGATCTTAATTTTGTACAAAGACACTTTGATCGTATTACAATAATATAACAATAATATAGTTGTTTTAAAGATTAAAAAATAGTCGTTGGAATATTGTAAGTTAAGAAAATATCATATTATTATAAATATTAAAAACCAAAAATTTCATCACTCACAAAAACATTATTCCTCTCCTACACCATTCTTTGCGTATGGTGCAACAGCATCCTTCGTGTCTTCCTTTTATCTGGTTTTCTTCTCCTTTTGATGTTTGACTTGAACGAACGAGTCTGCTCAGATCTCATGTCTTTAAATCTTCCCGATATCTCTAAAATTGTTGTCTCCACAAACCGCCATCGATTTCATCTGGTTCTTGGCATTCGATTGAAGGTGAAGTCACAAAAGTTCATGTGAAGATCATGTAACACCCCGACCGATGGCGGAAACGTCGAGATGCCACGAGGGATGTGTAGATTGTTCAAAAGCTCGTGGGCATCTAAATCAAATCATCATATAACATTCAATCAACCAAATTAATTACACAAAAATCATGTTCATCATGAAATAGTTACAACAATTACAAAAGAGATTTAGCTATCTAAGTAAATTCAATTCGCCAGAATTTCAGTTAATTAGCTAAGTCCAAGATCCTATATGATGACGTCCAAAAGTTTGAGTTCTTCATCCTCAACCTACTTCGCTTCATTACCTGAAACACGTAGGAAAATCAAGTGTCAACTACGAAGTAGTTGGTGAGTAATCATAAGTTTTTATACTTAAAATTATTTTATAAAATGAGTATAAAAGTTTATGTTTAAAAAGGTTTAAAAATGTTTTGATGAAAATGAGTATAAAAGCTTATGGTCTTTCTGAGAAAATCCACAAGATTACCTGTATGAGATAATCAAACACATCTACCAACACACAATCAAACACATACACAAACACATAATCACATATCCAATCAGTCATAGTTAATCATAGATAATCATAGTCAATAATAGATAATCAACCACATAACTATTCAACCAATCTCAATATCAATATTCTCAAATAATATCTGTGACTATACATGGACATTATGTAATTAACATAAGTTAAAAACATGATCCATGGAGTGGAAGCTATCCACGTGGCAATACATGAAACCAATGCAATTGACCAAGGTCAAAGGCAATGTTTCATGGAGTCGTGATAATCCAAGTGGCAATACATGTAATCTTTGTTATTGACCGAAGTCAATGACAATATTTACACGGATATATGCATATAAATGATAATCCATAAGTAATGATAATTCTAAAAAGTGAATATCATATTGATAAACAGGTATTATCCTTGTGTTATCAAAATAATATTTGAATTTGGTATACATGTTTCACCTCCGAGTTTTAAAACAAAACCAGTTTAAAAGAAAAGGAGGTTATGAGAACTCACCTGAGTCCTTAGATCCGGTGTTCTTGAATTATGCGCGCCTGCGTACGTAAACTCAAAGCAACTCAAAGATCTGTAATTAGTGTGTGTTCGTGTTCATAAGCATACGTGTCATAATCTAGTTAAGCGATCTTAAGTGTTTACTTTTAAATTCCTAGTGTTTCCTTAACTTAGTTCTTTTATCCCAAGTTAGGTTGTTACACTTAAGAATTTAATGTTTATCATTTCACAAGCATAATTCACACTTGTTAGTGTTGATTTTCTTATATATATGATGATCTTTTATATAATATATCAAAGTTATATAAGTATATAAGCTGCAAAAGATTGATTCCTTATAAACCTATAATAACATTGTCATAGTTGCATGCATGTAGGGTCATTATAGTCACCACAAGTTAAGTTATTAAAACCCATTTTCTTAGTTTAAAGAAAACATGTTTGAATTACTCCTATCAATTACTTTTATCGATTAAAAATCTCACAATTTAAATTATGTGTTTAAACGGAAAGGTGGTGACTATTGGCATTCATGCATGCATGGTTACCCATGATTTTCCTTAGTTCTTGACTCCCCATTAACTCTAGTTCATCACCTAGTTGTTGACATCTAAAGAGGGCAGCGAACCTTCCTGTCACAGGAATAGGTTCGGCTCCATTTGTTAAGGTTCGGCCCATGCTAAGGTTCGGCCTATGTTAGTTCAACCAAGGGTTCGTCTAACATAAAGGTTCGGTCATCAGCAATGGTTCGCCAGGGTGGTTCGGCTATGCATGAGAAAGGTTCGTTGGCTCACGGGGTTCGTAGCTAGCTAATGTAGGTTCGGTCAGCTGGTGTTTGTTCCACAAGGTTCGGCTGATGTTCAGCCCAGGGTTCGTGGGTGTTGGCACCAGGGTTCGGCTTCAAGTTAGGGATAGGCAAGGGTTCGCCGGCTTAACTTCCCCATGCAAGGTTCGGTGCCCCTACTAGGGTTCGCCTATCAAAGGGGTGGGGGTTCAGTGATCATGCATGGTTCGTTGCCAAAGTGACTAGAGCTCCATTTGACTTATTCTATATGTGTCTGACTTAGTTTTTGTTTCTTGTCTTCGTGTCTTTAGATCTCAGCTAGTTTTCTTATATGTTGAAATTCATCATCCTCATGAATTTGCTTAGAAGGAAACTGCCAGTGTTCTATTAGCTAAACACTTTCCAATGTTCTATACATGAAGCACATCATGTAGGTTATGTTTAAGAGATGATCCTAATCTTTATGCTGCTTATCCAAATTTGTTTAGAATCTTGAAAGGACCATGTTTTCTGATGTTAGTTTATCTTGTTACTCAGATCTAATTGTATTTGATCATAATGTCATCTCCAGCATTACCCTGGTAGTAACCTGGAGTCTCATAAGTTTTTCTGTTTTCCTTCACATGGTTTCTTGCTCAACTATGATCAGTTTATTTATGTCCAGTGGAATAGTAATTTCCATTGATAGTTCCTTGTATCAATTTCAGGCTTACTCACCTCAGTTCAAAGTACAAAAGCTCTATCTTTCAGTTTATGTAAGCTTTGGGTTGTACACCCCCAATGCCTATGTAGTGACTATTGTTACATAAACTGCCACATATTTTGTTTGGTTTAGCGGCTTTGTATTTGATTGTTGTTTGTTTCAAGTTCTCTACTTATTTTGATACATCAAGTACTCCTGACAATGAATCAGTAACTAAAGTTCGGTTAGATGTAAGCAAACTGTCGATAAGATCTGCATATCATGATGAAATTAGTGAAACAGTAGGTAATGACAACAGATTTAAGAGACTGAGTCAACAAGAGAAGAAATTGGAATTGAAATCTGGTGATAGTAATAGGGAAACATTAGAAAATGAGAGGCGATTTGAAAGAGTTAGTCAAGAAGAGAAAGATGATGGCTTGCCCCCTATTGATCTTCGATACGGACGATTAACTGGGAACATTTTGAGGGAAAGACATAGGACTCAGGGTATGTCAGGATTGGAGAAAATGGCAGATGAAGCTTGGAGTTTAGGAGGGTAAGGCTTTTAGTTGTTAAGGGAGAGCTAGGGGAAGCACTCGCCAGCAAGCACCTGGATAGACTAAAAACAGGGGAAACCGTGACTTGAAGATCGTTTTCCCGTCTATTTGATCGGTGAAGGCATGGAATGAGGTTCATGAATACAATGAAAAAGATACCGAGTTGTCTTCTGTACTCGAAGGGAAACATGAACAGTGTCCACCATGGGTATCAATCAGTGGTGAAGAACTAACTAAAGGAGGTCGAATCATGTTTCTTCCATGTGGTCTTGCTGTAGGATCATCTATAACAGTAGTTGGAACCCCTCATAATGCTCACAAGGAATATGTACCCCAACTTGCAAAAACAAAGGGAGGTGATCCTGTGGTTTTGGTTTCCCAGTTTAAGGTTGAGTTGCAGGGGCTAAAATCTGTAGTTGCAGAAGATCCACCAAAAATTTTGCATCTGAACCCTCAACTGAGAGGTGATTGGAGCCATCAACCAGTTATTGAACACAATACATGCTATAGGATGCAATGGGGGGCGGCTCAGAGGTGTGATGGTTTACCGTCAAAAGGCGATGATGACATGCTTGGTAAGCATATTCGACCCGTCCCGCTGCGAAGCGCGTGTTCGTATCCCCTTGTATATATAAAATTATAAACATTTAGAAAAGTGAGAGAAATTGATAAAAAATAATAAAAATGGGCATTACTAAATTTCTTTCTATCAATATTTGTTTTAGATCACTACTATTAATTATAAATATAATAATCTTAAATCCTTACTTATTATTTTTTATGATAATCCAACCTTGATATATTTCTAACAAGTAACTAATTGATTGTGTAGCATCCTATATTTTCATTATCCGATACTCTTACTTCTTCTAGAGGTTTCTAGAGGTTTTATAGGCATCTAAATTATGCATCTCTAATCTGTTTATTTCATGTGCAATTTAAATACTTAACATCATGAATATAAGATCATTTACATCTTATTCTTAATATTAAACTCTATTTAGAGACTAGTTTATTTTTCGTCTTAATTTGAATCTTTATCTACATCTTTAAGTTTAAATTTTAGAGTTTTCGGATAAAAGAATCTTATTAACAATATGTAAAAATTATTGCATGTGAAATAGAAAAAAAAAAATTTTTAGGCGCAAAATATTCTTACTCGGGATATTTCAGGATCCGGGATTATTTCAGGATCAAGGATATTTTAAGGATATGATTTATCACTAACAATTATCTCTGTTGCTTAACGTTTATTGCGAGATTTCAGTGACTGACAGGTTGTTATACGGCTGACCCTAATATCATGGAAGCATTATCAGCTAACCAAACTTGGATGCGCAATCTAAGGAAGATTTATGCGGATGATTGGAATGAGTCTCTCACGTTTGGAAAGTGCCGGGATAATAGGAACTACCATGTGAACGTTATTGAACGTCTTTTTGTCGATCCTTGTATAAATATCGAGACGATTGATCGATATAGGACACTGGATACTCAGAAAACACACACGAAACTCACTGAAGCTTAATTAGCTGATTAGCATCGATCAACTTGCGCTCTTTCTTTGTATTTAAATTATTAGTTTCTTAATAAAACGAGGCAGAGTGACAATTGTCACCTCCCGAGGTTTTTACGTCGGCAATCCTAAGGGATTAAGGGTTTTTTTTCGTATAAATCTCGTGTGTATTGCTATTTTTCTGTCTGATATATTTAAATATCCCCAGGGATAGTTGGGGATATACTGAACATATATTTGGTATACTCAATATATTTGCTTGTAAAACACAATACCCCACTTTTCTAATTCGGTTTTGCTAAAAGTTAAGCTTGTTAATTTTTACCCGAAACAATAATAATATAAGTATTTCTAAGTGAAATAGAGACGAAGATAGATACTAAGATATGGTATGTTAAACAAAATTTAAAGATAAATTTTAAAAGATGATATTTAGTTAAATTATATTAAATAAAGATATAAAGCTTTAACGACCTACAAAAGATGATACATGTTAATATATTTGCAAGTGAAAGGGAATTGGGACAAAATTGAAGTAAAAAAACTAAAAATCTTAAAATTAAGTTATTAAAATATATTAGAAAAAACAAAAGAAAAAAGAAAAAAAAATTACATTAACATGAGGAAAAACATATGCTAAAAAGTTGCAATTAGAAACGTATAACGTAGCTAATGTGGACTAACTCACTTGGCAAATATGTTAACTTTTAAAAAATGTCATGAGTTTAAATCTAGGTATAAGTATTAAGATTGAGTTTAATTAAATAATCTCATTATCTTAAAAAGGATAAGAAGAATTATTAACCATTAAATTATAAGATCAAATTTAAGATGAAAAGTTTAAGATTTTAGAGTGAAAAAGTTGTTACAAGGTAATTTAGTCATAACCACTCCTTCCCATATTTTTTAAACATTCATAAATCATAACTTTTACATTCGATATTATTTTTGTAAAAAAATATACCATAAAAACGAGCATTTTTGTCTTTAAAATTAGTATAAATTTGCTATAAAAAATGAAAATTTTCAATTTATTGTGTCTAGCTATCCTCGTTGTGCCTTTTTTAACGTTTGTGTATAATTATCTTTTTGTGTTTTTCATTATAGGTAATTGTGTCTTTTTTACATGTAATTGTGTTATTCATCGTCATCATGTCATTCTTGGTTAACATTATTATTCTACAACATCATTTTGTCTTAAATTGTTCAGGAAAACACAACATTGCGCAGAAACACAAAAGAATCAATGAATTAAAAAACCATTTTTATAACAATACACTACTAATTTTGAAGATAAAAAAATGTTCGTTTTTATGGTATATTATTTTCCAAAAAATAATTCTGTATGTAAAAGTTATCAGCGTTTAAAGAATCTAGGAGAATTTGTTAAAACATCAACAAAAGTAGCGATTACTAAAATGTCCTCCAACAACTTGATTTAATCATAATAATTGATTAATGATTTATTGACTCAAGATCATTTTTAGACATTTTAGATTAAGAGAATTATTTAGTTTAACATAATGAAGTATATTATTTAAGAGTACATTGGTTACTCTGGATTATTAAAAAAAAAAAAAAGTATCAACGTAGTGTGGATAATAACTAGAAAATAATTGCCACGTCATTAGATTTGGATAGGCACGGTCTCAACCTCTCTTCCGTAGATTTGTAGAACGGCTTTGTCCGGTCAGTTTTTGCCAACTGTCATGACAAAGCCCCAGGCGCACATTTTATATAATAAATTTTTATATTAAACAAATATCCATATATACCAACTCACATAGAAAAGATGTTAAGTACTTAAGTTATCATTTTTATTTATTTTTTTTAGCCTCGTGACATAGAAATGTGTTTTTCTTAAAGTATTGATTTTTTTATTCAATTAGTAACTTAATGGTAGATATGATCAGATGGTAATACTAGTGGCACGATGATATTTCAGTGACTTAAAATATACTTTAAAAAAAACTTAGGTTATTTATTAATAAGTTTATAGCTTGCATCTCAAAAACAAAGTTGCATTCGCATAGTGTTTTTTAAGATATAGTAGGTTATATACTTATATAAGCTAATAATAATAATATATCAAACATAATGAGTTAGTGATGTAATATTTAAATAATATTAAATATTATGTTATATAAAACAATTTAATATATTTAAAAATATATATTAGTTATAAACAAAAATTTAAGTAAACTAAGATTTCTATTAGAATAAGGACTGGTTATTCACACACCCCACTTTTCTATTTTAACACTCTTACCGATCTTATAAGCCGGCGTATAGCCTGCATATAGGTCTATACTCCCTTATAAGCCTCGTATAAAGATATATGAGACGTATATAAAGTGTGAGATGGATGTGTGAATAACACAACCCTTATAATATTACTCTAAGGGAGCTTCAGTTTAAACTTTTTAGACATTCGCAGATACGTGTGAATGTAGTGCTGATGCATCATCAGTTTTTATTATATTTTATTTTTGTAATGCTAGTCTTAATAGTATAATACATACTAAATTGTAGTTTTGGCTCTAGTTTAAATGTTTAATTATTTCAACTTATAATATAATCTTTATCAATGCAGCTCGTGTAGTTTAAATGTTAGTTGTTTAAACCACATGAACTATATTGATAGAATACCTTATTTTTGGGTTGAAATAATTAAAACACTTAAATAAATGTGCTAAAATCGTAATTACTCTAAGTAGATCATATATAAAGAGGACCTTTATGAAGCGAAGGGAATCTAAGAAAGTTGATGATTAATTTGTTATATTTTATAATTTATTGTAAAGAAAATTCTTTTTTCCAAGCGGACACTAAAATGACACGTTATTACTAATTTTAAATAGCATGGTTGTGTAAAGTAGAAGTATCCCAAACCACCGTTGACTCGTACGTGAGATCGCGTGATAAAATAATATTGCCATTAATTATTCGATTGCAATCTAAATTTATATATTAAATAGATCTAGCCATTGCCGTATTTTCTGAAAATAACAGGAATGTTTTGTAGCCTCTTGATGATTATTAAAAGACTACATCTTAATGGTTCATAGCTTCTGAGTGGTAAACAGATAACCTTAAGTCTGAATTGTTAAAATATTATCTTTCAATGTTAATTTTTAACTATTATGACTTAAGGTTACCTATTAATAATTAAGATGTGATGAACCATTTGATACTAAGAGATAGTTTCTTAATTATCATTAAGAAGCAACCAAACACCTTTAAATATCAAAATAATTTTAAATTTTAGATATGTATGAATATATACCACTTGAAATTATGTTTAATAGTAAAAGACGTGATTATTAATTAATTTTTAACTAGTAATTGTGTCCCGCAAGTTACGGTGCGCTAACAAACAATAATGTTTAGTCTATCCTTACGAGTTAAAAGCCATCAACTTTCTTAGTCCTCCGATGGTGGTCACCGGATAACCTTAGGCATCACAAACCAATTACCAAATTTTGCTTCTGATGACGAAGGGAGGTAAATTTTCTTAGTCCTCTTAGTGCCCAGATCGTTATGCCTCTCGTGCTCAAGAAGGTCAGAACAGAAAATCCTTCAAGTCCCAAAGCGAATACACATTCAGTTACTTTCCTTTTGAAGATTCGTCTTCTTTTACTGGAAAGTGAAGCACCCCTTTTGCCGGATTATTTCCGATGTCATCATAAAAAGCTAATTTTTCAGGTATTTTGGACCAGACTTCTAATAAACTTTGAAAGGCATGTTACTCGCTAACCATAAAGAAGCATTGGACAAGAAGTGAAACAAGAGTTCAAAGCAGGAAAAAAAGGAATCTTTATACTTTAGTGAAATACATAAGTCGACTCGACGCGTAAGTAGAAGAAACTAATCACATAGGGTGACCCTAACACTTTGGAGACTTAAGTTGCTACATTTGTAAACTTGTTGCACCGAAATGGTAGTATTATGATTATCTATAAAAGAAAGGCGTTATGAGAAAGATTAATGCCTTAAAGAGGAAAAGAAGAGATAATTTTGCATACACAAAAGCTCTAGTATAAATAGATGATGCAAGAAGCATGAAACAGGAAGCAGAAAGTTAAAACTGTTCGGAACAAGAGACTCCTTGTTACTTGTCTTCCATTTACCCTCTCATTTATACCAAGAATTATTACTTATTCTTACGTCAGAGTCGGAACACAGTAGATCTTTTCCCGTAGTGAGGTTAACAATATTTTCCTTGTTATAACATATAATTATCAAGGATCTAAGAAAGGGTGTTCAAAGTAGCAAAATAAAATCCAATTTAGGTTTGAATTTTTATTTCATCCTTTCTTGATTTGTTTCTTATCTAATAATCCAACTAACATAGATTTTAAATGTTGGTTACATGTTAAAGCGCAAACTAAAAACAATGATGGCTGAAACATTTGAACAAACATATTACAAAAATAAGAGTCTTGCAAAAAAAAAATAAATAAATAAAATTGTGATTATGGGATCTGTTTCCATCATCTAATTTCGTACGAACCTACAAAAGACAATGTAGAGTTGTTGAAACATTACTTAGAGAGAAAAAAAAATAATGAAAAAAAATAATCAATTTCTAAACAAACATGATCGAGAACCGAATATATACTATATAATAAATAAAGATTTTGATATGTTACGTGTTAACTTTTTAGACTACTTGAAGATTGTTTTCGCGCCCCTCTCTCCTAAATAAATATTTTTATGTCATTTTTTATTAAATTTTGATTTTTTTTCATCTTCTCTCTTATTAAATAAATAAATATTAATGATTTTATTAACTTTGTAAATAATATGATTAGATTATCAATCAATTCTTTAATTTTTTATAAACATCTTTGAAAAATATATTTCACGTTATATAAAATAAATAATTTTAAAATTCAAAATATTTAATCTAAGTAATATAAATGTTTTAACCTAGTGACATAATAAATACCAAAAAAAATTACAATTTTCTACTCTCATGATCATTCTTAAAACGTAATCATTCTATAAAAAAACATTTAGACAAACGTAATCATTTTCTAAACAAACATGACTATTCTTAAAAAATATAGGGTTTTACTTTAATGTTTTATCCCGTGTATTTTATAGAAAAATAATATGTCCAACCGTTTAGTTCGTTGGTTTAACCGGTCCTACCTAGCAATTGAGAGTGGTTATAACACTTTATTTTGGACCGATTATCCCACCGTTCTTGGTTCAATCGATCCAAACAACATTGATAAAATCTCATCAATAAAACAAATGCAAATTCATTGCTCTAGTGAATTCATTAATTGACATTACATTGGAGTTCAATCCGTTAACGTTGTTTTAATCATAGTATTTGTGATGTGTCTCGTATCTTAGAAGCTGCCCATGGGGTTTAGCTTCCAGCACATCAAGGTTTGACTAATGTTGTCACTCGAACATCTTTACAACAACCATATCCACTAAATCCAACTCATAAAATGACTATTGGTAATGTTTGGAAATAATAAGACGTAGACAAACTTTACCTCTATCATTGAGCAAAGAGAGACTGCTTTCAGCGAGACCCTCAGCTAAACAAAATCTAACATTTTTACTAACCTTAATCAAACCCTAAATCATCACTCAAAGTTTTATTTCAATCAACTTTTTTTAATCAAGCGACTCAAAGTATAAAGGATTCACCTTGTGTATATCACAGACATAATCAGATCATCAGCTCTTATTACTGAAGAATACCAAAATATTGTTGATTTATGGCTATAAAACACAAAAATCAACGATCCAAATCTCTTAAAAGTGAACCTAACACGTAATACGATCAAGCAGAACTATAAAATCGAATACCTAAAAAAGAAGCATAATAATTGCTTGAAATTATAAAATAAGTGTAAGTTTCATGTATTTATAAAGCAAAACATGATCAACATATGAGCTTGAAATGCTACAAAGATTTGTGGGTCAACAGAGATTAGAGACTAGCGGTAGTGGTGCACAAACTGGTTTTTTTAGCCAAACCGGTTCGGGTTAGGAACCGGTCCGGTTTAGGCAATGATGATCCTAAACCAGTTTGGGGTGAAACCGGTTCGGTTTGGAAACTGGTTTTAGAGATGAGGATGTCAAATTTATAGGAATTGTTTTGGAGGAATTGAAACCGGTTTGAAGGGGTTGAAGCCGGTTTAAAGGGGTTGAAACTGGGTTGGTTTGTAAAATGGTTTTAACAGTAAAATCTCGAACATGTGCCAAACCGGCGGTTCGGACCGGTTGCCGGTTTGGCTGGAACCAGTTTGAGATCAACTAAACATCGGTTTGTAAACTGATTTGTAGACCCGAAGTCCCAAACCGTTTTTTTTGTGCACCTCTAACTAGCGAATCTTGATTCTTTAAACAATTAAAAGGTAGAAAAATTGGGCTACGTAGAAGAATTTGAGCTTTGTGGGTTCAAATTTCAAACTTCAAAGTAGAAGCCAACCCTAACAGCCTAACTCCCTAAGGCCAATGGATGATGGGGCAAAGCCCATAAGTCCAAAATGACGATCAGACAATGTATCAAAATATTAAAATATGGGCCAAGAGTATTAGTGGACCCTGGGCGTATCCAAAGTAGGAGTTCAAATTAACGGTAGCCGATCGAACAAAATTAGAGGTGCGTAAATCGGGTTTTTTTGGAACCGGTTTCGGTTTCAATCGGTTTTAGTTCCGGTCAACAAAGTCAATACCCGGTTCCGGTTCCGGGTTTCGACCAAATTACCAAATCTCGAATTGATATTTAGGTTATCAAATGAGGTTTATACGGGTTTCGGTTAAAATGAATCAGATTGATTCGCGTGGAGTTTTTGATGAATTGAGTATCCATTTAACCCTTAAGGTTGGCAAATTAAATTATAAAAAACAATTTTCTTTAGAGAATATATCAAGTTTTCTTAGTTTTTCACTAAAGCCATTCAAACGTTTTTTTTTCTTTAAAAAGTAACTAAACTTTCATTAGGTGTTCTAATCATATGTAAATTTTTTAAAATTTCTTAATTTTTTGAAAATTAATGGAGACGCATGAAACATATAATAAGTGGCATTTTTTTTAATTAACTTGAAATAAGATGTAATCGTAAAAAAACAAATTCATGATTTAATAACAAAGTTTCAAAATTGTTAAATTTAGGTCAAATTGAGGAAAAATAATAATCAAATACTTATGAATATTCATATATGTTTCATTTACTTCGATTAATTTAAAAAATAATAAAAAAATAGCATTTAATTAAAACAGTTAGTGAAATTTGAGTAACTTTAAAAAGACAAAAACTTTTGATGGTTTAATTGAAACACTTGAGAGACTTTGTTATTATTTTACAAAGTTATTGTTTTTTTTATTATTCTAGTTCTAAATAATTGGTTTTACTCTCATATTTCAAAACTTATTATTCATATGCTAGAATGCATAAAATTTTATGGTTAAAATAAAATGAAAGGTTTTAGCATCTAAAATTTTATAATCATAATAAAAAATAAAAGTTACAAAAGTTTACTTTGTTTGTATTAGATATATATATATATATATATATATATAATATAATAATTGTATATATCGAAAATGTTTCGTCTTAGCATATTTTAACCATGAAACTATCATTGATTGAAAATTTCATAATTATTTAAATTAGTAAAGGTCTCGTTTTCAACCTGTAGTATATCATTATGTAGGAATTGAAGTTGATTTATCATAACTTCAAATACGAGTCCTTTTATAGTACGACGTTATGAGTACTAAGTGTTGTTATTAGCACACGTATACTTTTAAATTGAAAACAATAATAAATAATAAATATTATAATTTATTCACCCATTTTTATATATAATTTTTAATTCTTTTTATAACACATAACACGTTTAAACATGCACCCTTTCATTTACGTGAAGTAATTAAAGGTGGCAACGTGTCCAATTATTGTATTTATTATTTTTATAGCCCCACATAAATAAAATAGAAGGTAGCAATAACATTGTTAGGTCAGAGAGTGATGGTTTTTTTGCATAAACAAACGACAACGTATTGTCAACACCACATGCTTCAACCACATGAAGCCACAACATCACTCCTCGTGTCACATTTTTATTTAACACTTTTAAATTATTATTGTTACTTAAAAATAATCATTTTAATAGTTACAAGTCAAAAAGTGGGTTTCGTTAGAAGTTTACAAAAGTGTTTTATTTTATTATCTAAGTGGTTATTAGCTATGCATGATATAATCTTACGGATATGAAGTTATCACAAATAATCTATATATCACACATAATCTATATATTTGTGTGATAAATTAATGTGTTTGCTATTTCCGTGTCTATGATTTTTATCGCATATGAACAATTAACATACATGTGATAGAATCAAGCAGAAGAAAAAAAAACCTAACTTTTGTATTTAAACTGAACCCTTATAATATTTAACTATAACTATTAGATTTGACCTCAAAGTGCTTGTAGTCTAATGGTAGCCTTGACTTCTCTGTGAAAGGACTTGGGTCGAATCTTCATATACAATGGATAGGAGAGCCATCTATATATATATGAAATTGAAATTACATATACAGACCTTATACAAATACAATATGACTAAATATAACTGATAAATATTACAATATACTAATAGTCTTGGGTTCGAATCCAGGCTGAAACAAAATTGCAAAGCCAAGGTCATGTGGTCTAACCAGTTGTGGGGTTACTTATGAGGTGGGCTCGAATGCACGAACCAGACCGTTAAATCTGTGAGTACGGTTGAAATCCTGTCTAGGGTATCATCGTACCAAACTGTTCAAAAAAGAAAAAAAGTATTAGATGAGACGCGGCAGTTAAAAATATATATATTAAATGCCGTCTACAAAAATCTGTTACTATTAAATTATCAAAAAATTTTGGATTCATTGTATATGTTTGATTTGATGTATTCTTATCTTAATAGATGGCATGTTTTCAAACTAAGATAAATGACGTATTTAAAATGTTTGGTGAAATAAATCCTTAGACAATCATGGTGTATAATGTCACGAACAAAACGAGAGGTCTTGAAAATATATACCATGTTACACAATAAACTAAAATGGTATTTAAAATTTTAAACCAGAGGAGATATGTTGTTAATGAATTTAAAGTTCGTTCCCATTACCAATGATGTCTTGTTCTAATGGTAAGATAGATGTATGAAAAAAGTGATAGGAGACCCGGGTCATGGGTTCGATTCTTGATCCCACCAGGTTTTACCAGCCTTTCACCGTCGTGCCTTTGGGTGGGTGCTTGGGTCGAGTTTTCCCTGGAATTGGTGGCTGGTGAGCTAAGGACTCCGTCCGTCTGGACCAGTGGCCATCTTGGGCATTCTTTAGCCATTGGGAGCCGCGTACGGAGTACCCGGCAGTTAATTAGTTGGCCGTTCAAAAAAAAGTTCGTTCCCATTAAGGACATCGATCCCAACGCTAAAAGCTTGCAAATTTTCGCATAATAGAACAATATGTAAGAGAGGTCTTGGGTTCGAATTCGGGTCGAAGCAAATTTGCTGAGGCAGGGTAACGGGGTTTACCCAGTTGTGGAGTTCCTTCTGTGGTGGGCTCAGGCGTACGCCCCAGAGCATTAAATATGAGGGGACAGTTGAAATTTCGTCTTGAGTGTCGTCGTACCAAGCCGTTAAAAAAAAGAACAATATACATGACCGATGACAAATTTTGTTAAATACAGGATATCTATGGTGATTAGGGCCCGTTTAGAGAAGGTGTGAAGTAGACGATCGTCTCGGTCCTGATTTCTTTGTGTCCTGAAATTTTAAATTTCTTCTTGTATTATATATAAAAAGTATAAAACATTAATTTTTATTAGAATTAAGATAATGTAATTTTTTTTCCGGTCCAGGTCCCGGAATTTTATTTGCTCTTGTAAAAAAAAAACTTGTGACAAAAATATGATCTAACAAACATATTATTTTGTAAATCCGATATACTTTTTTTACCTTTGAAAAAAAAAAGATTATAAAATTATCAGAGTTTTGAAGTAATTTATATGTTTAAACCTACATTTTCTTTTAAATGCCAGCAGTCGATTAAAAAGATATATCCCTAAAAGAAAAACTTATGTCAGGCACACCACCTATATTTCACTAATTTAGGAGGAAACCCAACACGAGGGATCATCCAAAAACATTGGCTCTCATAAATACTCGAAGTCTCGAACCCAAATTAGAGGTGACAATTTTTACCCAAATTAAATTAAATGGGTTAATATCATTATATGGAATGAGTTGAGATGAGTAACAGTTAAACACAATACGGGTTAAGATGTGTAACCTAAATACTATATGAATACAATGAATTCAAATGTTTAAGAATTATTAATAACATGTTTGATAAGTTCATAATGAACAATTTGTTTAGTTATAACAAGTTTTAACTTAAATCGAATTAGTGTTTTTTAAGAACAGTCCAGTTAGACCGTATGGACCCCCATCCTGACCTATTAGCTAACTCGACACGACCCGCTCATTTTGTCAGGCATACCCGAAAACTTATGTAAGAGAAGTAAAGAGGTTACCACTAGGCTAGAAGTTCTTTGGTGCGATTAAATTCAAATTTATTTGGAAGTTGGTGTTCTTTGATCAACATAAAAAAGATAATTTCGGTTTTTGAATATAAATGCATTATGTTGGGACAATTTGAGGTAATTGTTAGTTTAATTGTGTTTAGTCATATTGCATATGTTGAGTTGGATATTTTTATTATGCAAATTCGTTTTTTTTTTTAATTTTTTTTTAACTTTTATGGTTAAAAATTTGTCATTAGAATAATACAGAAGTTAATGATTGGTTATACTTGGAATAATGTATGAGAAATAACACACGTAATTGGTAATGTTGGGTGGGACTGTGGTGTAACAATCCACGCGACAAATGGGGAAGCCTCCACCACTTCAAGTAAATTAGATAACATTAACGATCAAATATTTCATTAAAATTATTGATTGCTTTCAATTATTAAGAAACTCACACCACTTCGAGGAAACTGTTACAAAAGGAGAGAGATACACAAAGTATAAAGACCTAATCTTCTTAAGTTTTTTGATGGCTTGAAATAGAAATAAAATTAGGGTTATATATATATATATATAATATAAATAATAAGGTCCTACTACAGATACACCAGCCCACATGTGAAACACCATCTGACTGTCATTTATAAGCTCGTATAGGGTTAAACGGCCCGTATATGGCTGACACATTTCTGACTGATTTCTGATATTACAGTGTTATACGGCCCATATAGGGGTTATACGGCTGTAAAAATGACGTTGGTGTATGGCTAAAGAGGGTAGTGTACAACTAGGGGGGACCTATATAAAAACTATCCTCAAGTTTGAGACACGGTAAGTATACATGAAAATGAAGAAGAAATCTACAAAAAGTATAAAATGCAAATAAAATAAGAACATTAATAATAAATATTAAAACAATAAAAAATTTTGCCACAATTAAATATGTTACAACTAAAAAGCAAATTTATCACAAAAATTTTAAGTATTTTTTAACAACAGAGAGCCGACTTATATAAATGGCTAACTTGGACTCAGTTTATAAAAGAGCTCTTCCTACATTTCAAGCATACTTGTGTAAATTAGTCGAGTTAAATCAGGTTCGACTCACGTTAAAACTAAAGATAAAGATGGTTTAGTTTGATTTTTTTTTCTTATTAAAAAAGTTAGATGATACAATGCTAAAAGCTACCAATGATGTTTTATTTTAATGGTAAGATAGAGGTATAGAGGAAGTGATAGGAGACCCAGGTCACGGGTTTGATTCTTGATCCCACCCGGTTTTTTCCGGCCTTACACCGTCGTGCCTTTGGGCGGGTGCTTGGATCGGGTTTTCTCCGAGATTTGGTGGCTGGTGAGATAGGGGTTCCGTCCGTCTGGACTAGTGGCCAGCTTGGGCATCCTTTAGCCATTGGGGGGCGCGTACAGAGTATCCGAAAGTTAATTAGTTTAAAAAAATACAATACTAAAAGTTTATATTAATAGAACAAACAAAATAGTTTTTTTTTTCGTGATATATTGTTTAAATTGTTTGAAAATTTAACACTTTGTTGAATCATTCCATATTTTTATTATTATATTTTTTTCGTGTCATAAATATAGTAGGGTTACTATAACCTATACTATATAATTATAACTCATTTAAGCAAAACAAAATTTTTTTACATTAATTTTTATAAAGTTTAATAAGACAAAATTATCTTTTATGTATCTAACTTATATCTTTGAAAAACTAAAAATATAGCAATTAAACAATAATATTAATTAGTTATATGATTTCTTATTTATTTTATTATATATTTTTTTATTAAACTTTTAAATATATATGATATTTCACCCATTAATTGTTTAAATATTTTAGTGTATTATGTTCTACGTCGTATTAATAATGCATTAACAAAGTTTACACGTTACACGATCTATTTAAAGTAGTTGAGGCCATGTCAAAACATAAAATTTCAATATTTAGTTCTTAATAATATCACACTAGGGTTAATTACACAAAAACCCATTTTAATTGATTCGTATGGAATTAGCCTAACTTCCTAAGTACCGTACCACGAGCCTAACCATGTTATAATTAATAATGTAACATCACTTAATATTAAAATCCCGATCAATAGATAATGCTAATATATATATATATATATATATATATATATATATATATATATATATATATATATAGGGAAGGGTATAAAAAATAACCCTCTTTTTTTGCTACAACTACATAACCCATTTAAACCAATTATAAACTTACACATAAGCATTACATTAAAATATTAAAAAGGGCATCATAGTCATTTTATCCCTTATAAGTTTTCTCCCCCTCTTTTTTAAACATTAATAACTTTTTTATAATATATTATTTTTAAAAAAAAATTGCACCATTATATTCGTCTCATTTTTCTCTTTAATTCCGTTATAGTCTCGACTAATTTTTTTTACTTTTTTTAAATGCCCTATATTTACATCATTGTAACGAGGTTAAATATAACATATTTATTTGAAATTTTTTTAAAAATGATAAATTACAGTGATGTAATTTACATTGACGTAATTTATAATGATGTAATTTACATTGACGTAATTTATCGTGATGTAATATACATTGACGTAAAATTCGGTTTTTTTCGTTGAATTTGGTTTAAATTACAGTGATGTAATTTACATTGACAACAAATTAGTTTAAATTTTTTTCGAACAATGATAAATTACATCACTATAATTATCATTATGAGAGAAAAAAATCAAAATAATGTGTTCTATTACATCACTGTAATTTATCATTGTAATTATCATTGTTAGAGAAAAAAATAAAATAACGTGTTACGTCACCGTTAATTATGTCATTGTAAATTATTTCATTTTGTGTTACATTACTTCATTTTTTTTACATTACTGTAATTTACCATTGTTAGAAATTTTTTTTAATTAATTTGTTATCTTTAAGCTTCTTACAATGATGTAAATATAGGGCATCTAGAAAAAGTAAAAAAAATATAGTCGAGACTATAACGGAATTAAAGAGAAAAATGAGACGAGTATAATGGTGCAATTTTTTTAAAAAAATAATATATTATAAAAAAGTTAATAATGTTTAAAAAAGATGGGGGGTAAACTTACACAGGTAAAATGACTATCATGCCCTTTTCTCATTCAAACCAAATATAAATGTGTAAATAATATCAACCATTAGATCAAAAGTTAGATTCAATAAGATTGAGTTAATGGGTTGTAACAATATTTAAGGGTTATCAAAAATTCCACTCCCATATCTGAAAATTTATGTAAACATAAAGGACCAGAATTGAAATTTATTCAATTACTTAGAAGATTTTTTGACATTTATGCCCCTATTCTGTTAGTACTTAATGATGTTAACAAAGAAATGACTAAGTTTGCAACATTTCAAAACTTAAAGGGTTGATTTTGACATTTTGAAACATAAAGGACTATTTGTGAAATTTTGTATAAACATAAAGGACCAAAAGTGCAATTTACTATATATATATATATATATATATATATATATATATATAGGGAAGGGTATAAAAAATAACCCTCTTTTTTTGTTACAACTACATAACCCATTTTAGCCAATCATAAGCTTACACATATACATTTCATTAAAATATTAAAAAGGGCATCATAGTCATTTTACCCCTTATAAGTTTTCCCCCCTCTCTTTTTTAAACATTAATAACTTTTTTTTGATATATTATTTTTAAAAAAAAATTACACCATTATATTCGTCTCATTTTTCTCTTTAATTCCGTTATAGTCTCGACTAATTTTTTCTTCTTTTTTTAAATGCCCTATATTTACATCATTGTAACGAGCTTAAATATAACAAATTTATTTGAATTTTTTTTAAAAATGATAAATTACAGTGTTGTAAGTTACATTGTTGTAATTTATCGTGATCTAATTTACATTGACGTAAAATTCGGTTTTGGTTTTTTCGGTGAATTTGGTTTAAATTACAGTGATGTAATTTACATTGACAACAAATTAGTTTAAATTTTTTTCGAACAATGAAAAATTACATCACTATAATTATCATTGTGAGAGAAAAAAATCGAAATAATGTGTTTAATTACATCACTGTAATTTATCATTGTAATTATCATTGTTAGAGAAAAATAAAATAATGTGTTACGTCACCGTTAATTATGTCATTGTAAATTACTTCATTTTGTGTTACATTACTTCATTTTTTGTTACATTACTGTAATATACCATTGCTATAATTTTTTTTAATTAATTTGCTATATTTAAGCTCTTTACAATGATGTAAATACATGACATAAAAAAAATAAAAAAAAAACTAGTCGAGACTATAACGAAATTAAAGAGAAAAATGAGACGAGTATAATGGTGCAATTTTTTTTTTAAATAATATAGTATTAAAAAGTTATGAATGTTTAAAAAAAGGGGGGTAAACTTACTTAAATAACAAATGTCTTAAGTACCCTTTATATTAAAAAAAAGAAAAAAAAAAGAATCTGACACGTGTCACGATCCTACACACTTTTCTTTTTCAAGTAACCATTGGATGATGGTTAATGGGTTGTAACATTATTTAAGGGTTATCAAAAATTCCATGCCCTATATATATATATATAATATCTTTTAAAAATAAATATAATTGGTGAACTTATAATGCTACTCCTAAATAAAGTAGCTGGTTCCTCTTGAAACCGTATCGAGTTGGAGAATATTGTTTTAAATCCCGGCTTCAAATCGATTTAAATGGACGGGTTTCAACCCTAATGTTTGGTTCGGATCCAAAACCTGTTCTACCAACCAAACCATGTCGATTCGGTTTCAAAATCAGATCATGTTTATAAATAACTAGATTTCACCTATTTAGGAGTAAACTCACTACTGGAGTACGAGGAAAACACATGGCTCATCCAAGAGCAATTGCTCATAGACATATTTTAACCCAAGTCTGTCATAAGAGAAGTAAAGACGATACCACTATGTAGAACAGTAAAAGTCATTTAGTTTTTTGTAAACTAAATCAAAGACTTTTCATATTACTCAATTAAATCAAGACTTTTCAAATTACATATATTGATTATATGCATTAAGTCAAGACTTTAATTTGGTATCACCTTCATGTAGTATAAATACAAGACATATGGTGTCTTGTTAAGACATGAAAAATAGAATACTACATGATTTACAATACACATACAATTTCCTACATTTTTGATTCTATTCTATCTTGTTTCATATATACTTTCGGGTGCTAGGTTAATCCCAACAATACACATATTGTTTCGGTTGTTGTACCCTGGGAGACAGACGCGTTCGTCTTGAGAAGAGGCGCGAAATCTGTTTTAAGGGAAACGTATTGAATATGTGCCTCAACCACAATCATCAACATGTTTATTCGATGTCAATGAAGAATAGGTGGAAGACATAAGTGGTTGAAAGCTAGAAAAGATATTCTTGAAGCATTTGCTACCGGCTCGTCAAGATGTTTGATTGAAGACTCAACATTAATCATTCACTAACCAAGGAGGCTATTTAGAGTACACAACGAAAACATTGGTGATGTGTTCGTGTGGATCTAGCACATCATGTACAACCTCTTGGACAAGAAGAAATCCAGGGCGACGCTTCTACTGCTGCAGAAAGAAGGTAAGTTTGCTGCGTATTCTTTTACCCTCAATTCTTCCAATTTTTGACCTAAAACACGTCCAATCTTTTTCCAAATATTTGCAGGGAAGGGGTTGTGGGTTTGTTGCATGGGCAGATCCACCAATGTGCCCTAGGTCGATGGAAGTTATTCCTGGACTGTTGTCGAGATGTAACAAGTATGAAGAAATTGCAAAATCAAGAGCAAAAGAGAATCTCAAGTTAAAGGTGTTGTTAGGGTGTAGTTGGTTCTTGTTTGTAATGCATCTTTTATTCAAATAGACCTAAAAATTTTGTAAAGGTCTTTTGATTCTGATTCATGAAAATGTAATGGAATGCTTATTTTGCCTATTATATATTCAACTAAGGTAATGAAATCATATTGATCTTAGCGTGTTCATTTTGCCTATTTGTGATCAATTTTTGCAAAACTAGAACTGTTTCAAACTTTACTCACCTTGTAATTTAAGCATTTTTGTAATTAAAAATCAATTGTTGTGGATAGAATTAACTTTTGTAATGATTGAGGTGGAAGCTTATAAATACAACATCCCCTTGCTCTTTTATTTGATTAACTTCATTTGACTTCTTATGTCAATTTGTTGAAAAGTAGCAGCCATCAATTCATGGCATGTTTATGCATAAGGTGGTTTGGTTGTGTGCAAAATCTGATACAAATTAGCTTTATGCATAACCATACAAAACATAATTCATGAAACCATAATTCATTACCATACTAAAATGTAGCAGCCATCATGTCAAGAAAAAAAAACAAAAGAACATGAGACTAAGATCATTGTATCATACTAGCAAACATCAAAAATAAACTAACATCCAAAATAAACTAACACCCTCATTACATCATAATACCACAGCCTAATCTTCTGCTTGTGACCCTACCCCTTGGCCCTTGCATGATCTTTTGTTGTGTCCCTTGTGGCCACACTTTGCACAAGTAACTGACCCACCAAATCTAATCATTTTCCCCTTTTTTGAAACCTAACTAAGCTCCTCAGCAGTCCTCTTCCTTTGTAGTTTTGGTCTTCCAATGATTTTGTGATGTTTTGGTGGTAATAACTTGGTTGGACACTCAGAAACAGGCCACATATCCCTACCATTGATTGGCTCTATCATAACATTATATACTTTCTTCCAAGTCTCTAGCCAATACAACCTTGAAACATAAGTTTCTGGAAGACCAACTTCCATGTCATTTTGAGCCATATCCCACATGACTGCCACGCTATGCTTGCAAGGAATTCTTGTGATTTCCCATGTCCTACAAGTGCATGACTTTTCAGCAAAGTTAACAACAAATTGCTCATGGGATTTACCTGAAACCTGGTACTTGCTGCCTCCACACCAAATAACACTACAATCAACAGCCTCTGACTTGATCTTATCAAATAAGGCTGTTGCTCTTGGGGTCAAAGGGCCTGGACTTTGCTGAATTAGCTTGTGAACTGCAACAATCCTTTTCATCAAATACATTCGAATATACTCCAAGCATGTAATTATAGGCTTGTCCCTAGCTCCAACAATTTGCCTGTTAAACACCTCACTTAAATTGTTTAATAGCACATCACTCACTGCCACACCTGCACATCATAATAACAATAAGAACAAACTATCAAATAAAAAATTTATATACATATTAATAATGCTTACCACTAAAAAATGATTTACACCAATGCTTGGGAGGAATGTTTTTCAACCAATCATGTAATCCAGAATCTAACTCAGCCACCTCTTTCATTGCCTTCTCAAAATATTGAACTGTTGTAGCATTTGTAACTTTATACATCTTGTTCTTGTATAACTCTCCCCTCCACTTTGACTTCATATTCTCATGTATATGCCTAAGACAGAATCTATGTTCAGCATTAGGGAAGACATGCTCTATTGCAGGAATGATGCCCTTTTGTCTATCACTTATAAAAGTGAAGTTTGATTCAGAGGTGAGATCTAGATCATCCCTTAAAAGCTCCAAAAACCATGTACATGTATCTCTTGTTTCAGCTTCAACTAATGCATAGGCTAAAGGATAGATCCCATTGTTGGAGTCAATTCCAACAGCACTTAGAACCTGACCTGGATATGGGTCTTTCATAAAACAGCCATCAAGTCCCAAGATTCTTCTTCCAAGAATCTTAAATCCATCTTTCAGAGACTGCAAACAGATATACAACCTCTTAAACTGCCTTGTTTCAGATTTAGGGTTTGCTTCTCTCTCAACATCCATACAAACAGTTGTGCCTGGGTTTGATCTAATTAATTCTTCACAATAGTTCTAAGAATTTCATATTGAGCCTTGTAATCCCCTTCAATTTTTCTGGTTGCCATTGTCTTTGCTCTAAACACCTTTTGCTTTGAAACATGTATCTGAAACTTCTGATGAATGATTTCTTGAATAACTTTATATTGAATACTAGGATCGGCTCCAACAAGGCTTTCCATTTCTTAAGCTAACCATGAAACCGTGCACAACCTCACATCTCTTGTGTTTAGACAAGTGTGTTCATTTAAGAAGGTCTTAACCACCCAACTACCCTCATTACCTATGTTACAGACATGTAGGACCCACAGGCATGTGTTAGAATGATATCTTGGCTTTTTGTTTGCTTTATCCAATAAAGCAGATTCCTTTTTTTTGTTTTTTTTTTTGCATTTCTTTTACTTTTCTGGAGAGTGCAGCAGATTTAGAGCCACTTGTGGCTTGTGAATTTACATTCCTACCCTTAGTGGTCCCCTCTTTGAACTCTAAATTGCTACCCTCACACATAACCCTAAATTTGTTGGGATCATTTCTACAAATCTTTAACTGCCTTCTACTATCAACTGCCAATTTCTTAACCAACAAGCTTAATTCTTCCCTGCTGTTAAAGCGCTGACCCACAAAGAAGGGTTCATTCACACTGTCTCTGTTCATCTTTTTCTTTCTCCTTATTTTTCTAGGAGATCTCTTCAATGGACAATCGTTTTCTTCATCAGTCAAACTATCAAAGTCATAAATATCCAAATCAAATTCATCTTGGAGTTTTTGTTGATCAACTTCAATTTCCTGTTCTAACAGTTCATCATGTATGTCATCATCCTCAAATTCCGTATAATCATCATCATCATCTTCAGTTTCATCCTCAGAGTCCATATGAATGTAATCAGAAAGTTCTTCAATCCCTTCAGGTTCTTGTGTCCTTAGAATCTCATCATCTTCAGTTTCAGTCTCATCTTCTTGTGCATCCACATTTGCATCTGCTTGTGGCTTCACATTCTCATCTACTTGTGGCTTCACAATCACATCTTCTTGTGGCTTCACAATCTCTTCTTCATGTGGCTTAACAATCTCTTCTTCATGTGGCCTAACAATCTCATCTTCATGTGGCTTAGCAATCTCCTTTTCTTGTGTCTTCACAAACTCATCTTCTTGTGTATTCAATGTTTGATCAATCCACGGCAATGCAAGTCTTCTTTTACAAGCATTTGTTATTTCTTGTGTTGTCCTAATAGGCCTAGAAGGCATTGCTTCATCATCATTGATTTCCTTGATGGTTACCTTACTCACATTTGGTGAAAATAAGTAGCATTCTACTTCAGTCTTCTTATGCTTAATGTAAACATTCATTAGCCAATTGTCATTAACAAATTTCAAAAAACCCACCACATCAGCATCGTTTCCTAAGGCTTTCAGACCAAAGTTCAAGTCTTCATCAGGAATCTTGTAGTGATAGAACATTATTTCCTTTCTAGGATACCCTAGCTCTGTCACTAACTTATTTAACTCGAACACTGAAAAATGCTCTCTATCAAACAAGTCATCATAACTAACCTGACCATCCACATAACTTCTATTCGGAAACTTTGTGAACCTACCGCCATGGTGTATTTTGATCGAAAATAGTTCATCATAGTGTCCTACAACAAATAAGCGAACCAAAATCAAATGCAAATCAAGGTTTTAGCAAATACATTGCATGCATTTTAAAACAAATGCTTACCGTATATGATTTCGTAGTCAAATTCTGCGCCATTCTCATGAATAGACCATAAACGTCGACCTATTGCAGCCTTTGAAGAGTTTTTTGGATGATTTCACGAGATGATTGACTTTGAAGAAATCACGATTTTGAAGGTTTAATGATCGATATTATGGGTTCTGAAAAGGATTTAGGGGTTTTGAACACAGGGAGGGTAAGAGGGACTGAGGGAGTGAGTGAAGGAAATGACATAAAAGCCCTCACGTGCGTGTCACATGGGAGAAAACTAACGGAACAGTTGGATGTCGTTAATAAGATGGAGTCGATTGAGACGGAATAGGAAACTAATGGAGTGAAATGAACATTTTGAAAGTTTTGGAGCAAAATGGATACTTTAGTCAAACCACAGGGAGCAAAATAGAAGTTTACTCATGTTTTTATTAAGAGCCTTTATTGCATATTTATCAAACCCTTAAAATTAATTACATATTTCCTTTTGAGAGGGGGACTATGTAATTGATTTTATTTTATTTAGAAGGAGAATTATGTTTTAAAAAGGAAAAATGTGTAATTGACTTTTTTACTTGGTAAATATGTTATAAATGATATGAGAAAGAGTAAATATGTAAATGATCCTTATTAAATAGCATTGAAATAGCAAATAAAAATACAAGATTAAAAATTCACATTAATATGTATATTTTTGCACATATAGTTGAAATTGAACTCGCATCAAGTATTAAATTTTCTGTCATCTAGAGATAAATACGGAGAAGGGGCGTAGTAAAATAAAACACGAGGGCCTAATTTTTTTAGCTTTATTTTTTTAAAAATTTACATTAACCAACTAATGTTGAGTGGGTGTTTTGCCACCCCCTAGACATCAATTGTATCCACCCCTGCCTTCGTCCCTGTCAGAATCAAACTTGGGATAAACTATAAGCTGACATTTTATCTGGTGTTCTTCAAACTTAACTACTTATAGATTCGAACTCCTGACCTACTCAAGAGAAGGTAAGAGCCCTAACATTTGGGCTAGATTGTTACGACAAAAGTCATTTAGTACTAAATTTATATTTATTACTTTTGAATGCGTGGCACTAATAAATAAATTTTGAAGTTCAGATCACACGCAACCGGCAGTTGGAAATTATGCTATTTTTTTAAGTACTTTAAATAAAACAATTATTATTAATAAGAAAATGCAAATAGACAAGTTTCGAAGAGGGGAGCAATTAATACTATATTTAAGGGAAATATATAAATAAATATATATACGTAATAATAATATAAGATAAGTGAAAACATCAGCAAATAGAATATAAAATAAGATAACGTGGCATCAACCTTTTGATATATAGTAGGGATTGCAGATCCGATAAGTCAAACGTTTGACTTTCAAACTAAGATATTCTTATAAACTATTCGAGTATTTGGCCCAGTTAATTAATTTGCTTGTTTTTTAACCTACCGATATTAATTTTAAGCTTGACGACCGAAACATTAAGATAAGTTCACCCAATATATATTTTAAATATATAGAAATTGTATTATAAAAAACACGATTTTAAAGAGAAAACTCGTACATTCTATCTGAAACATTCATTTGAAATCTTGAAATAAATATGTGGTTTATATTAAAGTTGAAAAAAATTGTGATTTGAATAAGAAAATATAATTTAATGTGGAACATATAAATATATTTTTAGAATTTCAAATGATTAGCCTAAATAAGGTTTTAGGGTTTTCTCTTTATTATTGGATTTTCTTTTTCACAATACACACACATACATACACACACATACATACTAAGAGGGTTTCTCTTTACTATCGAGTTTTCATAGGTTATAATATATATAGACACACACATATATACATATACATGCATGCATGTATGGTGATCATGCTTAGTATGTGTAGTGCTTTCGTCATGACATTTTAGAAACAAATGTTAAATTATATTTCTAGTTAATCATGATGGAATCAAAGGGAACAAAGGTTTAATATGGTTATTTAAATTATGTGTTTGTTTAATATACGTTTAATTAATTTGTTTTCGATAAAATTAGTTGAAGCAAACGTAAAAGTTATGTTATGATATTGAGTAAAAAATATCTAATAAATAATGCATAACCAAGTTGAATATATTACAATAATTTCTTTTCTTTTTTAAATATAGTATAATATTCAACCAATTTAAATATATGACGTTCATATTCAAAAATAAAAAATAAATAGATTAAACATGTTAACTTCTGAACTTTGTCTTGTTAACATAAACATAACCGGTTTAGTTAAACGGTTGATGAGATCAACCGAAAATTTACCAGAATTCATTTATGCTAAACATAATATTTAAATTTAATGTTATATTTGTAACATCTTACTTCTTATTACTATAATAAACAAAAATTATTTTTACCACTTGTCATGTTTTTATAATAATAATGTCAGATGTCATTTTATAGTTATTTCATTTAATTCTCTTTATTAATAAAATAATTATATCATCTCTCCTATTAAATAATTATAATATTAATCATATTATTTACCTTTTTCATACTAAGAATTAAAAATAGGTTTAAATAAATAAAATTTATTTTTTTAAAATATGTACTTTTTTCTAAAAATTAGAATTTTCTTATAAATAAGAAAATTTTAAAATCTAAAAAACAAGTTTTCTTAAAAGATGATTTTTTAAAAAAATAAATTAACTACAAAACTAAGCTTTTAAACAATATGATTTTTATAAACAATTGACATTTTTTAAACAAAAAATTTAAAAATGAATTTTTTAAAAACCAAAAGTTTTAAAGAAATGATAGGGATAATTATACTTTTGTTATAAAAAACTATATGAAGTTTTCAACGTAATAGTTTAAAAATCTTAGTTGTTACAAATTAAGAAGATCAGATCATAATTATTTAGTTATTAGAGTTTTAATTGTTAGTCTATTACATAAAATCTTTGTCTATAGTTACTTTAATCATTATATACCAAAATATTGTTTTATAACTTTTAAGTTTTTATTACTAGCTATTTAACGTTTTATGATTAATCCGCGTAATACGTACGTTAATAACCTAGTGTTTACACCATGCTAGCGCTCGTAAAAAACACGTTGTATAAATGTTGCGCCACGTCATCCTCTTTTATTGCTTCAGTTTGACGTGTCCTTCTAGGAGACGTTAAGGTGACCAAACATAAATAACGAACCGGTCTCGGCAATGAATATTTAAAACGAGGCCTTAAAAGAGAAAATCATTTCTTGTTATCTACCGTGCTTTAAAAAACATATATATAAAAAATGTTTTTGATATTTATGGGACGAGTTTAAACAAG
Source organism: Mikania micrantha (assembly GCA_009363875.1). NCBI lineage: Eukaryota > Viridiplantae > Streptophyta > Magnoliopsida > Asterales > Asteraceae > Mikania > Mikania micrantha. Next base: position 3,938,062 of record CM018696.1, on the reverse strand, counting down.
CCTGAACCCTGAAATAACTCATTTAGTTATTATGCTCGAGATTCGCATATCGAGATTTAGTCAGCTTGCGAGCCTAAACGGGTTTTTATTTATATAATTTTATTTAATTAAATTAATATATATTTATAAAATTATTTTTTTATATATAGAATTATGATAAAATTTAATAAAATCATATATATTATATTAAATATGGAAAATATAGTTATATTTATATAATTTAATTATAAAAATAAATTATTTAATTAATAATAAAGAGGACGAGCTAAGCTTTAACTTGAAAATTTTATTACAAGTCGAGTTCACTCTACAGAAAGAAAGTTCAAAACGAGCTGAGCTCGAGTTTTCTAAAGTCAAAATGAGCTGAGACCAAGCCTTAGTAAGCTCGAATTCGAGCGCTCTTAAGTTGAAATGAGCTGAGGCCAAACCTTAGCATGCTCGGACTCGACTCATTTACACTCTTTATCTTCCATGCCTTGCCTGTAGATGACAGTTCTTAAAGGTTAAGTTACCATAAATGTGTACACTTCTTGAAACATTAAATTCGTTGGTTACAAAAATATCGTATTTATTAACATTTGTTTTTTTAATTTGCTTAATAAAAGATAAAAATTTAATAAGAGATGAGAAAATTGATATATGAAGGCCTAGATTTATAAAATATGCCTGTTTATATTTTTATTTATTAGATGGATATATAGATTATATACATACGTGTGTATGTAACCTTATTAGATGCAAATTTTATTATCCATCAAAGTTAGTCTAGTAGTTAAGACTTGATCCTTTCTTTTTGGAAACCAGAGTTAAAGTCTCACTGGTGACACTTTGATAGATATATATCAAGCATGGTTGTAAAATCCCCGACTAGGCCGATTAATCGTTAGTCCCCTAAGGCCGACTAGGCCCGACTATCCGATTAGGCCGATTAGTTGGCCGATTAATCCCTACTCCCCACTCCACCGACCGACTAGCGACTAGCGATTTCTACAACATTGATATCAGGTGAAGGAAGGAATGTTGAGTTTAATCTCGGGTTCTGAACCAGTGGGAGCAAATGTTTACCTATTTCACAGGGTTCCCAAGCATCATCTGTACAGTCTCATTGTCGACGATCGAGGAATCGATTTTAATTATCAACCATCGGGATAAATGAAAGTATCACGTCGGGACAATCTTTCGTTATAAAAAAAAGATGTAAATTTGGCAATCCTTATCATCCTTAATTGTTATATCTTTTTTCTTTATATATATATATATATATATACAGGGAGTTGATCAAATGTTAACATATGTTTATTTCGTTAATCGAATAACTACATATTATTGCTTTAGGGCACATTAAGTCCACCCGGTGTGCTATGTGAGTGGGCGTGAATGGGGCGTGATTGGGCATGGAACACCGCCTCCTCCGGGGTGTGGGCGGGCATGGAGGGTTGGGCGTGAGTGGGGCAACGGGAGAAATAGGCAGAGAAAGAGAGGAGTGTTTGGTTGTGGTGGGTGCCTACGTGACGTCTACGTGGCGCCTACGTGGAGTGGTTGGACCAAGGGGCATACCCCATGGTTTAAACATAATCTAAAGGTGTAGGTTTTTTATATTTTTTAATTAATATAGGGTCCACTTACATTAATAAAAAAAATAAGAAAAAACCTACACCTTTAGATTTATTTAATGTGAGTCTCAAAGTAATAAAAATATAGTTATTCGGTTATCACAGTAAGGATGAGTTAACATTCGAATTATCCTATATATACATATATATATATATATATATATATATATATATAGATGAGTGGTGACACTTGACAATATTTTCCGATAATGTCATATATTATATTTTGAATAATTGGCACTTTAGACCCAAATTATACACGAGTTAAGTATTTGACCCGTTTATATTTTTTAATTTTATCTCCTTCAAATATTCTTTCACGAAAATCAAACTTGATCAGCATTTTACAGTCGATAGGGTTTGGCCGATGAAGAAAATTATTAAAAGAATGCAAAATCGAAAATGTTATTGGGTAGTAGACGCAAAACCTAACAATTTTGAAGGGGTTGAATTGAAAATTTGTAAAAGTACACAGACTGAGAGACATCTGTGATTGCCCAAAAACTTCCTAAACAAGTAACTCACGTTTTGAACGAGAAAAGTCAACATCCCTTTCAATGGCAATTTGGCATTCCAAAAGGAGTTAGGCAAACACGTCAAAAGTCATAATTCAATCTTCTTTTAGAAACTCAAAATTAACAATTCACTTCTCCTATTCTAGATGCTTTTAATAGTCTAATTTAAAATGTTTTATAGTTTCTCTAATTAAGAGTTATCATAGTAATCTTTTACTTCAGACCCCGTTTGCGATGCACCCATTTAATGTATATATGTGTCGATCCTTAAGAGGCAAAAGTAACGTTGTACTAGTTTAACGTCATTTTACTTTGTTTTTGTGAAAATAACGTCAAAACCATTGGTCGGTCGGTTAGTCAGGCATCATCAGCCGGGGGTCTCATTGGAAGCAGCCTCTCTATTCCTACGGGGTGAAGGTAAGGTTGTCTACATCTTACCCTTTTCAGACCATACATTAACTTTGTTAATCATTGGAAGCAGCCTCTCTATTCCTACGGGGTGAAGGTAAGTTTGTCTACATCTTACTCTTTTCAGACCATACATTAACTTTGTTAATGGTGAGATTTACCGAATACGATGATGATAATGTTAATCTTCTACTTATTTTTAGAGTTCCACCTATGATTTTTTACACTTGTCATCAATACAATAATTCTTAAATATTAAAATTTTAATAATTAATTTTTTAACGGCTACATTTTTAGATTGTTGACGGTTGACTTGAGTAATGAGTATTATGGTACCGAAAGCAGTGCCATCTAATATTCAACACCAAATCATCAGTTTTAGAGAAAACTCTGTACTTTGAGAAAACTTTCTTGTAGAATTCGAACTCATGACCATTTGTACATGAAAGATTCTTAATTGATATTGTTTACTATAGGAAACAAATCAAAATTTTCAAAATATTAATTTCAAAAACAAAATCTCAATTAACTTTGTTATACCGTAAAAGTTTAAATTAACAATTACGCTTTACATTTTTCATTTTTATATAAAGCTTTTTTTGATTTATATTATTCTTTTTTTCATGTTATTATTTATATAAAAATTGGATAATGTAAATGCTAATCAATAAACAAGATAAGAAAATCTTAATAACAATAAATAAAAATATCGTGTGAAATATGTCATCATATCATGCACCTAGTTTTTTTTATTTTTTGCTTATATTTCTACTCCTGGTTTTATTTTCATAATAATATCAAACTAATGTATTCTTTGTTTTTCATAATAGTAATTAATAGGTATTTTTTTTAATTTCAGTTAATTTCTTCTTTATCTCAAACTAACAATTTATTCCAATAATAAAATGTATATAAACAAATTATTTATTGTATCAATTTAATGATTAGAGTGTGTAATACATATGTTTATAACTTACTTATATATAAATAAGTAAATATTGCGGGTTTGTCGTTTAATATTTAATGCTAGGCTTGACCTTTGATAAGGTTAATACGGCTTTGATTTTTTTAAACTCAAAGTTAACCACCTTGACTCTTCTATAATATATAAATGTATGTTAAATTGAACATCGATAATTTTCAAAAGAATTAAAATACCTCATTTATAATCATATATTTTTATTTTAAAATTATACACACACATATATACTAGGCTAATCAATAAAACAAAATAAAAGTATTGGTGGTAATAAAATTTGGATATTACAAAATGATTTTTTGATACAATATTTGATTGAAAATAGATGCAAGTTATACCTTATATAATAAGTTATTTCTAAACATGTCATTTTTTAAAAAAATAGGTGTTACTATACATGTATTACACAAGTTAAACAAATATCGGTTTTTAATTATTTTTATTTTAAAAAAATTGTTTATCATGAAACTTTAATTTTTAAAAAAAATTTAATATATATTTTTTTTTATAAAAAAACTCATTTTTCTAAAAGAATAATATTTTATAATAAATTAGTTCTTTAAAAAAATATATTTTTAATATTAATAGTTTTTAATATATTATGAACTATTATTTTATGTGGAAAATATTAATAACACAATTAGTATTTAACTTGATTGCAATTAATAGTAGAGATAAACGAGAAATTTATTGATATATGCTCTAAAATTGTGACATTTTTCCAATTTTATTTTTATTTATTAGTATCAGTAGATTGATGCCTTAAGTTTTATACGATGTGACACTTTTTTCTACATTATTTCAATATTTTTGCAAAGTATATGCTTTTTAGGCTTTAATCAATTTTTTATCTTATTAAATAATTATATTACTTTTTATTAAATAATTATAATATTTAGTGTAAATTACTAATATGCTCCTTGTGTTTTGCTATTATTTTCCTTATTAGTACATACGTTTCATGAACTACTAAATGGCCTCAAATTTTAATAATTTGTAACACATATTGTCTTAATGTGAGAGTAATTTGATCATTCATTCAATGGTAATTTGATAACCTGAGTACTGTATGTGTTACATATGTTTAAAACTTGAGATCTTATTAGTAATTTATGAAACGTAAGAATGAAAAGTGAAATAATATCAAACACATAGAACAACCCGGTAATTACTTTAATATTAATTTTTATTATATACTTTTTTTTTCATATTAAAAACTAGTTTTTAATAAATTAAAAATGAAATATGATTTTTTTTATCAAAACCCACTATAAAAAGTTTATAAAATATTTTTTTTCAACAAATCAAACTTTTTTAAAATGCTAAATATTTTAAAATCTATATTTTTAGAGATAAACAAATTATGAAAAAAGTTGTATTCTAAAGAAATATTTTTTTTTTCAAAATGAAATAAAATATTAAGAAGATTTTTAAAGAAAGTGTTACGTTTTTTTATAACGAAATGTTTAAAAGCTATTTTTTAAGGTAGATGTTATAAAAATTGTAATTTGAATGTTATTTTCATATTAGGGTCTTTGGTTATAACAATTGCAGAAATAATGTCTAAACTTTCTTCTTTGAAGCGATTAGTATCTTGAGTTCTTGACATAGATTAACTATTTAATATGTTATATTCAATCATTGTATTACACGAAATATAATTTACAAAGTCATTATAGTTTAAATTCATTGTTTTATTACTTAGAGATACTTATTTATACATAATTTAATCATATTTTGCATAAAAATTGTTTTATAATTTTTAAATTTTCATTTGTAACTATTTAACGTATTTTATTTGACTTGTTTGATACTCGAGATAAAAGCTTAGTTAAAATTTAAAGAAGTTTAATTAAATCGTGTTGTTTGTAAATGTTATTTTTTGTTGTTCACAACTTAGTGGTTTTTTTTTAATTTAAATGTCTTTCTATATTTATTCACACACATTTAAAGTTACTATTTTACCTTTTAAATTTGTAACCATAAGTGTTACTTTAGTTTTTAAGTTGCAATAATTTTTATTTCAACATCCCTATATATTTTTATATGTATACGTACACACATTTAAATAAAAATTTTAAGTTGTAACGAAAAAAAATTTATATGCACATCTTAAAGAATATAAAAAATATTAATATGTATTTTAATTTTGAAATGAAAAAATATTACGTAATAGATAAAAATATTACGTCATGTGTAAAGAACACGTGTTGATGCATGCACCAATCACACACCTACTTTTACCCAACACACACACCGAAAACACACCTTTTCACACACACACAAACACGTTATAAATACGACCCTTCATCTTCTCTCACCCTTTCGATATTATTCATTCCTTAAATTACAAATCACAAATTCATCCAAATTCAATTCATTCAAATCAATAATCGATTATCATCTGCACAAATGACGAAACAAATTTCCGGCAACCCCACTTTACTCCGGCGACGGAAGCTCGCCGTCCTCCTCCACAGCTCCGAACCAAACATTGTAATCCCAACCCACCACCAACAACCGGATAACAACGATGGTAGCTTTGATTACCGGCGAAGCAACGCTTCATCTCTCAGCCCCGACGTATCTTCATCTTCATCTCCGGTGAGCTTCATGTCGCCGTTTAATCAGATTCCGTCACCATACTCCAAATCTCCGTGGATTGGCGACAATGCCGGCGCCGACACCGGTGACTTCCACGGCACCGGATTGATCGGATCTTTGGTTCGTGAAGAAGGACATATATACTCGTTAGCATGCTCCGGTGATCTGTTATACACTGGTTCCGATTCGAAGAACATTCGAGTTTGGAAGAATTTTATTGAGTTTTCCGGTTTCAAATCGAGTAGCGGGTTGGTGAAAGCCATTGTTGTTTCCGGTGATCGGATATTCACCGGTCATCAAGATGGTAAAATTAGGGTTTGGAAGTATTCTGATAAAAAGAAAAAAGCTTACAAACGGGTCGGTAGCTTACCGACCACTAAAGATTACATAAAAAGCTCGATGAACCCGAATAATTACATCGAAGTACGACGACGTCGTAATGTTCCATGGATAAAACATTACGACGCTGTTGCGAGTATGAGTTTGGATGAAGAACAAGGGTTGTTGTATTCCGGATCATGGGACAAATCCATGAAAGTTTGGAGATTGTCAGATTCCAAATGTTTGGAATCCGTTAACGTCCATGATGACGCTGTAAACAGCGTGGCAGTCGGCTTCGCCGGTCTGGTTTTTACAGGCGGAGCCGACGGGAAAGTCAAAGTGTGGAGAAGGGAGTTGGTCGGAAAGACGACCAAACACCTTCTTGTCCACACTCTTTTGGACCAAGACAACGCGGTGACGTCAGTGGTGGTGAGCACCATTAACGACACCGTGTATGCTGGATCCTCTGACGGGCTGGTTAACTTTTGGGAACAAGGGAAGCACACGTTGTCGCACGGCGGCGTTTTGAGGGGACATAAGCTGGCGGTTCTTTGTCTCGCGACAGCTGGCAGTTTGTTGTTGAGTGGATCGGCGGATAAGAGCATCTGCGTGTGGCGGAATGAAGGTAGCGGGGTTCACACGTGCCTGTCGGTTTTGTACGGACACACCGGACCGGTGAAATGTCTGGCGGTTCACGAACAGTTCGAGGAAGACGACGGCGACCGGAAAGATCAAGAATGGGTCGTTTATAGTGGCAGTTTGGATAAATCGGTTAAACTTTGGCGCGTGTCGGAACAACTGTAATTGAAATGCCATCGCTAATCAAGAGTCGTGTCAATGGTTCTGAAAAAACGTGTTAGAAAGTGATTTTTCGTGGTTTGGATTGATCACTCGTTGCCGCTTGCGAACCATTTGGAAATGCTTTATTACTTGTTTATATTGTTACTTAAAAACTAAAATAATAATTTATAATTATAAATTTAAAGGGTATAATATTAAGTTTCTATATTTTAGAAGAAAATTACTTTTATACCCTTTAAATTATACGATTATGAATATGTTATTTTAGTTTTTACAACTTTTAGGTTTGTTATATAGATTGAATCTCTTGTTTATATGTGTAAATGGAGATAATATTGGTTTTTTTCTTTAAAATATTTAATTACATTAAAATGTAATGTATTTGTAAATTTATGAATAAAGTAAATATTGTATTATACGTGAATTAAGTAATGTGAAAATCACCAAATAATTTTGGTTTAGAAATAAATTTAGGAATGCTACAAAATTGGAAAAAAAAAAAAAAGGTTATTGAGGATTTAAATCTTGAATTGATGAGCTTAATGCTTTGGCCCAAACTTAAATACATTGGGTCTGTATTTCTCTCTTGCTTGCAATTAGTAACCTTCTTTTTTTTTTTAAAAAAAATTTATTTTTATACCCTTTAATTCTTTAAATAATATGACTTTGAATATGATTCTTTAAGTTTTTACAACTTTTTGGTTTTTAATAAAATGAATCTTTTGTTTATATGTGTAAATGGAGATAATATTGACGAAAAAAATGTAATTGACGAAAAAAAATGTAATGCATTTGTAAATTTACGAATAATGTAAATAATATATTATACGTGAATTAAGTAAAGTGAAAATCACCATATAATTATGGTTAAAAAAATAAGAGTAAATTACCGAAATGGTACATGTGGTTTGCTATGTTTTATAAATTCCCCATATGGTCTCAAACATTAGATGTTTGTAACACATATGGTCCTTATATGAAGGTAATTTTGTCAATTATGTAGGGGTAATGTTGTGACCTAAAGACTATATGTGTTACAATTGTTTAAAGTATGAGACCATATGAGTAATTTATGAAACCTAGGAACTAAAATTGAAATTATAGTAAACCACAATGTTCATATCAGTAATTTACTAAAGAAATAATTTTAGGCATGCCACAAAATGAACAAAAAAGGGTTATTGAGGCTTTAAATCTTGAATTGAAAAAAATGGTTGTTGAGTGTAACACCCGAAAATTTAGCAACCTAATAATAAACGTGCGAACTTTCGGTAACCGTTTATGTCCAAAATTTATATAAACGTTCGTAAAGTAATTATGATCAAAAGGATATAAACGATAAAAATATCTGGTAAGGTATGTACACGTTATAAAGCCTATTAATAACGTGTAAAAATTTCTGTGACCGTTTGGGTTCGAAATTTTTATGAACAATCCTGAAGTAATTATGATCACATTAATATAAGCCGGACCGTTATACGATAATGTATGAACAAGATATAAGCTCGTGAATATTAAAATATATTATTTTTGACCCTACTCCGTTTTCAACGAAACTTGGGTAGAAATTTAGAGAATAATTAGTAGATTTCAACAGCATATTCGAAAGTTTTTAAAACATCAGATGCAAAAAGTTATAAGTAAAAAACAAGATTTAAGCTAAATTAATTATAATAATATAATAATAATAATAATAAAATAATAAAATAATAATAAAATAATCAATTAAACATATGTCGAAATGTAAATACGTTGAACTTAACCATATATATACATATATATATATATATATATATTCTTTCTTAATGACGAAGGAAATTTACATCTATAAATAGATGTAGTTCGACGATCAAATATTCATTTCTCTTAAGTAACAAAACTCTGTCAAAATACCCTCCTAAAATCCTTGAGCGGTTACGGTAGTTACTAGAATTTCGTTCAAAGATTATTAAGCGAGCATTGGTACGAGCTACTTTGAGGTAACCACCTATTATACTCTTATTTTAAAATAATTATTTAATTAGTATGGTCGAGATATTGTTTGTTTAAAACCTCACTAATATTATGCGTGGAGGCTATTTTCAATATTTTTGTAAAACACGGAGTATGCAGAGATGCTGCCCAAATATTTTATAAAATTATATATTTATAAGACGAAGTTCTGTCCAATTTAAAACTCTAAAATAAAGTTTTATAAGCCGAAATACTGCCCAAATATTTTTAAGAAAACCGAAAAGCATAAGCCGTCATGCTGTCCAATTAAAGACTCGAGTCAATACCTGAAAATATAAAGATACGTTAAGTAATTCCATTAGGGTACTGATGTTATTAGGAAATTGGCGGTTACGTAAGATAAGAATTGAGGAGCCAAAATTGTACGATAGAAGCGTAGATCAGGTGAGTTCTATGAGCCCTCATTTACCGTTTTAACGTTTTAGGGCTGATGTGCATGCATGATAAATATCTTTGAAATGATTGTGAGTTCTTTGTAGCCCTATTTTAAATATTTTATCATTTTGGGCTGTTATGCATGCTATAAAGTTATTTTATGAAAATGATTGTTTTACCTGACTACGGTCTGATAAAAGAATATGTTAAAGTAAAGAATGTTTTCAGATAAAGAATGTTTTAAGTCTCAACTGCGGTTGAGAAAGAAATGATTTTTTTTAAAAGTCTGGACCGAGGTCGAGTAGGAAATGTGGTTTTGAAGTCTCGGCTGCGGTTGGGCAGAATTTGAGCACTGCAGTGCGGTAAAGTGTTTATGTTTATGATGGTTTAAATGAGTTAAACCATGTTATGTATGAATGAAGTATGTAACGAAGTCTTGTACCGGTATGAGCTACCAACTTCGGTTGGTAGTCATAGAGTCCTGTGAAAGAACAGGCCTGTCGACTGCGGGTCGTCAGTGTCATAGAGTCCTGTGAAGGAACAGGCCTGTCGACTGCGGGTCGTCAGTGTCATAGAGTCCTGTGAAAGAACAGGCCTGTCGACTGTGGGTCGTCAGTGTCATAGAGACTTGTGCTGCACAAGCAGGCTGACTTCAGTCAGCAGTTCAGGCTAAAGTTTTGCACAGTATGATTAACGTATGATGGTGAGTAGGATATGTATGGGATTATGTTATGATGATATGTATGTTAAAGGCTGTTGACTTCGGTTAACAGCAAAGGCTATGGTCTTATGTATTGTATGAGTGATGTAACGAGAATATGTATGTAGACGAAATGAATTATGTTCAAGTATGATTGAGATTGTTGACCTCGGTCAACAGTGAACGCCAATGTTATATATGTGCAGTAAAGATTTTATGAAAACTTACTTAGAACTCACCAGCATAAAGCTGACTTGTTTTACATGCATGTCAGGTTGAATGGTAAAGATAGAGATTAGCTGAGGGCTCGTGGCATAGGTTGAAGATTACCCTCGCATAATATGGCATAAACTGGTTTTGTATAAAACCATAAAGTGTGGGCTATGTTTAACGTTTGTATAATTTGTGTATCATATTTCATGTAATCACCCGAAATTCCGCTGTTTTAGTAATGTAAATTGGGTTTTAAAAAGTATGGGTTTGATGTTGCCAACTGAGGGGACTCCCGGGATTCGGGGCCTTTCAAGTTGGTATCAGAGCCATAGTTTGAGAGATTCGGACATCCCTAATGTCTGAACTTTAACTGAAAATGGGACAAAATGATAAGAATGCCAGTCAGGGGTAGTTTAATGCCACGAGCTGAATGTTATGTATGAGTTAAGAGGTAGGTGTAAGGTTAGAAAGATAGTTAGAGTCATGCACGTTGGGGTGACGGGATGGGAAACGTTTAGAGCCTATGAGTTGGGTAAATGGTTAATAACACTTGATCAACGTCATTAACGATTTACAAAGCTTATTTCGTGCTAAACTGATCCTGTGCTGACTCATCAATTGTGCATCCTGTAGGTAGTTAGATGGCTGAACAAAAGGGTAGACTATGTAAGCAACCACAGGAACATGAAGAATTACGTATCGAAAATGAAGAACCCGTCAACGAAGATGACCACGAGCATAACGAGCAACCGGAGAATGAAGATGAGCTTACTCTAGAGCCTAGGGTAGCGAAGGCTATTTCCGATGTGGTCTGCAAAGTCATGGAGGAGAAGTTACCCGTCTTTATTGCAAAAGCACTAAAGGATACGTTGGGAGACGAGTCTGAAGGGAGGTACGTAGGGAACATGGCTGACCAAGCTCCTTTTTCTAACGATTGAAAAAAGAAAGAGGCCGGTGTTCTTCCCAACTGCTCCAATAAACGTGCCTACACCAAGGATGGACCGAATCAAAAGTGGGCATCTGGATTAAAAAGAAATAGAAAGGATAAACCGGGACTCCCTATGAAAAGGCGTAAGGTAGGAGAAGTTGAAACATGCATTAAGTGCGGAAGGAAACATTGGGGAGAATGTCGTCTGGGGACTAATTTGTGTTATCGTTGTGGACAAGCTGGACATTTTTCGTATAATTGTCCAAGTAGGCCAAAGTGTTATAATTGTGATGAATTTGGTCACGTTAGCAATAATTGTTTTAAACCAAAGACAAAGACTACTGAATCTACCAAACCTGAAGGTAGCAAGGAGGGTAAGAAGCACGAGGCAAAAGCTCATGCCTTTATCATGACGAAAGATCAGGTAGACAACGACCCTGATGTGGTGACAGGTACATTCCTGGTTAATGTGAGTTAAAATTTGATCTAGATTTGAGGAGATTATTCTCTGCGATTATAATAATATTTTGTTAGTATCATAAATACTGACAAGGTCTCACTAGGTTGAGGAACACATGTTGACATTGGGAATCGAGAATGGAACCTGTGTTTACTAAACATGAAAGTGAGATAGAAAAGTCGACTATACGAATATGTGTGATAAAGGTGTGATTAGAGATTAGTAAGCAGAGATAAATGAATGCATGCATAGCATTAGGTATAAGTGAATGCAAGGTATAGAGTGAGTCTCATGTCAAATGCGAATTAAAAGAAATGTTAAACCATCAAGAAAGTTGAAGGGTACAAGAGGTTGAAATGATATGATACGCTTTTGACAAGTAGCGACCTGAAGATAGATCAAACTAAGAACTGGTATGCTAAGGATGTTAGAAATGATTTTAATTGGAAGTTATTTAAGTTAGACGAGGATACATAAGTGTTGTAACATTGTTATCGTTTAATGAACTATGTTGTCTTCACGAGATAACAGATGTTGAACATGCTTAGAACATGTATAGAGCTTAAAGTATAGATTAAACAATGTGGGTTTAATACGGTTACAGGTGTTAAAGTTGTCTTGCATTTGTTGCAAGAAATTACTTTAGGAACTTTGTATTAGTACAAGTTTAATAATAAAGGATAATTGCCACTGTCTTATGTATAAGAAAACTCATGGTATCGTTATGTGATAGTGTGCATATGTATGTTAACAAAGGAAAGCTTTATGATAAGATTGTCATGCCTAAAGTAGATCGAATGATGTAGCCCTTGTGGAGGCCAATGATAAATTCATCTTAACAAGGGAAAAAGATGAAGTTCTCATAATGAGGCAAATGATAAGGTGAATGATGAAGCCTTCTTATTGAGGGGAAACAAGAAAGTTCTTATTATAAGGTGACTAATGAAATCTTGCAACAACCCTGAGACTTGGGTTGGTCTGTTGTATGTAATTAAATATTTGGTTGGCCTTATGCATTGACAACCTTATGTGTTAAGATATGTATTTAAGTTATGTTAAGAAAATTTATCAAGGACCAATTTTCCAACGAGTGTTCTATAAATGGTTTAATGCCAAGAGAAATTACTGTTTGTAGAAACTAAGTGTAAGGATGTTAGCACAAGCCTCAAATTAAAGAATAACGTATGTTGTAGCTACAAAATATGACATGTTGTAGTATACAAGTTAGGAAAAGATAAGGGCGCAAGGATTAAGTGTCATAATAAGCTATCTGTTACAGCTAAAGTATGACAAAAAAAGAGGAAAAAAAAGACTTGTTACCATATGATCTTCAATGTGTGATTAAAGCATGCTTATAGTTATGTTTATGTTGTTATGTGTTTATGATGCTGATAAACGAATGATGATAGGTCATGACTATGTATACACGTTTAAGTGGTAGCACGATTTATGCATGAAAGTAGGTTAATTATGATGAATGCATGTTAGTAAGTTATGATGATGAATTGTATGACAACATGGCATGATGACAATTATAGGTGTTAGGATGAAATCATAGGCTGCTAGGATGAAAGTATGATGCTATGATGGTTATATGCTAGCATAATGTGTTCACGATGCCATGAAGATATGTTGCTAGCATGACAGGGTATGATGCTAGGACGTTATGATGATATGATACTAGCAAAGCATGTTATGAGTAATCCTATGTTATTAGGATAATGCACGATGTTATGTTGAATGATGATATAGTGCTAGTATATCATGTTATGATAAAGGATGGTTGCTCCCGTGCTTGTTATGGGGTAAGTAAGATGTTGCTTCCATATTCGTATTGGGTAAGTGTGGTTGCTCCATTACTTGTTACTGGGTAATTATGGATCTGCAGAACGCTTCAGCGGTTCAGATCAATGGTTATGGAGCCTTGTGTGTGCCGGAATAAGCCCATGGTTACGCTTGGTAGTAGTGGTTGTATGATGATTAGGAAGTGTCTGGCAGACGAGCAGGCACATGTTCCTTTAAAGGATCATTTACCATTAGTGGCAATAGTAAGATTAATTGAAAAGTTTCAACTAGTTAAAGTACGGAGGAAAGTTGCACAGGATTGATAAAAGTCCTATGCTGACAAAAGACAAAGACCAATAGAGTCGAGAAAGGCGATCAAGTATTGTTCAAGGCTTCATTATGAAGAGGAATTATTAGATTCAGAAAAAGAGGAAAACGAAGTTTGAGTTTATTGGACCCTCTTGAGTAATGGTACGAGTCGATGGGATAGCCTATCGATTATATTCTCTCGATAAGTTGAGTGAAATTCATCCGACATTCCACGTATCACACTTAAGAAAATGTCTAGCGGATGATGTAGGATATGTATCATTAAACGATACGGAAGTTGATAAAATGTTAAGCTACATAAAAGAACCAGAGGCTACAAGGAAGACTGGATACGAGAAGAGATAACTCTATCGACATTTGTTTGAGACTTAATAGGTTTCGAGGACGAAACCTATTGTAAGGAGGGTAGATTTGTAACACCCGAAAATTTAGCAACCTAATAATAAACGTGCGAACTTTCGGTAACCGTTTATGTCCAAAATTTATATAAACGTTCGTAAAGTAATTATGATCAAAAGGATATAAACGATAAAAATATCTGGTAAGGTATGTACACGTTATAAAGCCTATTAATAACGTGTAAAAATTTCTGTGACCGTTTGGGTTCGAAATTTTTATGAACAATCCTGAAGTAATTACGATCACATTAATATAAGCCGGACCGTTATACGATAATGTATGAACAAGATATAAGCTCGTGAATATTAAAATATATTATTTTTGACCCTACTCCGTTTTCAACGAAACTTGGGTATAAATTTAGATAATAATTAGTAGATTTCAACGGCATATTCGAAAGTTTTTAAAACATCTAAAATAATAATAAAATAATCAATTAAACATATGTCGAAATGTAAATACGTTGAACTTAACCATATATATATATATATATATATATATATATATATATATATATATATATATATATATATTCTTTCTTAATGACGAAGGAAATTTACATCTATAAATAGATGTAGTTCGACGATCAAATATTCATTTCTCTTAATTAACAAAACTCTGTCAAAATACCCTCCTAAAATCCTTGAGCGGTTACGGTAGTTACTAGAATTTCGTTCAAAGATTATTAAGCGAGCATTGGTACGAGCTACTTTGAGGTAACCACCTATTATACTCTTATTTTAAAATAATTATTTAATTAGAATGGTCGAGATATTGTTTGTTTAAAACCTCACTAATATTATGCGTGGAGGCTATTTTCAATATTTTTGTAAAACACGGAGTATGCAGAGATGCTGCCCAAATATTTTATAAAATTATATATTTATAAGACGAAGTTCTGTCCAATTTAAAACTCTAAAATAAAGTTTTATAAGCCGAAATACTGCCCAAATATTTTAAGAAAACCGAAAAGCATAAGCCGTCATGCTGTCCAATTAAAGACTCGAGTCAATACCTGAAAATATAAAGATACGTTAAGTAATTCCATTAGGGTACTGATGTTATTAGGAAATTGGCGGTTACGTAAGATAAGAATTGAGGAGCCAAAATTGTACGATAGAAGCGTAGATCAGGTGAGTTCTATGAGCCCTCATTTACCGTTTTAACGTTTTAGGGCTGATGTGCATGCATGATAAATATCTTTGAAATGATTGTGAGTTCTTTGTAGCCCTATTTTAAATATTTTATCATTTTGGGCTGTTATGCATGCTATAAAGTTATTTTATGAAAATGATTGTTTTACCTGACTACGGTCTGATAAAAGAAAATGTTAAAGTAAAGAATGTTTTCAGATAAAGAATGTTTTAAGTCTCAATTGCGGTTGAGAAAGAAATGATTTTTTTTAAAAGTCTGGACCGAGGTCGAGTAGGAAATGTGGTTTTGAAGTCTCGGCTGCGGTTGGGCAGAATTTGAGCACTGCAGTGCGGTAAAGTGTTTATGTTTATGATGGTTTAAATGAGTTAAACCATGTTATGTATGAATGAAGTATGTAACGAAGTCTTGTACCGGTATGAGCTACCAACTTCGGTTGGTAGTCATAGAGTCCTGTGAAAGAACAGGCCTGTCGACTGCGGGTCGTCAGTGTCATAGAGTCCTGTGAAGGAACAGGCCTGTCGACTGCGGGTCGTCAGTGTCATAGAGTCCTGTGAAAGAACAGGCCTGTCGACTGTGGGTCGTCAGTGTCATAGAGACTTGTGCTGCACAAGCAGGCTGACTTCAGTCAGCAGTTCAGGCTAAAGTTTTGCACAGTATGATTAACGTATGATGGTGAGTAGGATATGTATGGGATTATGTTATGATGATATGTATGTTAAAGGCTGTTGACTTCGGTTAACAGCAAAGGCTATGGTCTTATGTATTGTATGAGTGATGTAACGAGAATATGTATGTAGACGAAATGAATTATGTTCAAGTATGATTGAGATTGTTGACCTCGGTCAACAGTGAACGCCAATGTTATATATGTGCAGTAAAGATTTTATGAAAACTTACTTAGAACTCACCAGCATAAAGCTGACTTGTTTTACATGCATGTCAGGTTGAATGGTAAAGAGAGAGATTAGCTGAGGGCTAGTGGCATAGGTTGAAGATTACCCTGGCATAATATGGCATAAACTGGTTTTGTATAAAACCATAAAGTGTGGGCTATGTTTAACGTTTGTATAATTTGTGTATCATATTTCATGTAATCACCCGAAATTCCGATGTTTTAGTAATGTAAATTGGGTTTTAAAAAGTATGGGTTTGATGTTGCCAACTGAGGGGACTCCCGGGATTCGGGGCCTTTCATTGAGACTTTAAATCTTGAATTGACGAGACTTGATGCTTTGGCCTGAACTTAAATACATTGGGTCTCTATTTTTCTCTTGCTCACAATCTCAATTATTTTATTCAGTCTCGTTCTATCTAGGAGCTTCTCTATGTGTGACTGTGTGTATATACATATTAGTTTAATAACTTATGTAATATACAAGATAAAATGTCAAGTCGAAACGATATAATAATATGATATAAGAAATTTGATGCAAGTAAAATAAGAAAGTAAGTATCAAATATGTGTCACATATACAATATACAATTATAATTGATAGATACATGGAAATATTAAGTTCATCTTACTTTTATTCTTTGCTGAATTTTGTTTATATATAATCATTTGATGATATTAAGTACCTATTTGTAGGCAGGGTGTCTCTAAGAAATTAGATGACATGTGCGAATGTTAAAAATGAGTCCTTATGTATGCGTGCGTGATAATTAGTTTGTAATTAAATATGAAGTGAGTTAATATGTTTTTTTTCCTAAATTTTAAATTGTCATGAGTTATTGGGTCAAATGTTTAAATAACAAGTTTTTCTTTTTGAATTTATAAAATTCGTAAATGAGTTAATATATTTAAAAAATTAGAATGCAAATTATGTGTTTGTTGTAAAATAAATGAATATATATATATATAATATATACATATTTTTTTAAAAAAATTAGGGCCCCCTAAAAATTGGGTCTTGTCGCACCTTCCGCACTCGCTTTAAGACCCCTTGCTGAGTGATTTGTGTCACACCCCCACCCCTCGTCACCTCGTGTCTGATCTGACGTCACTGAATCGGTTGCGGAAGCATAGTGGTGATGTCTCTGAGGTGAGGAGTGACTTACTTGAACCAATATCATAAGCACACAGATTAACTTAAAGTAATTACATTACCAGGGTGTCGCGATCACAACCACATTACAACTATATTTATTTGATTACAATACTAATTATTAAAGTGCAGATAACTCAAAGTGCATCCTCACCGTCTATTCCTGCTTACCTGCAAAAAGGTTTGAGTTTGAAACGTCAGCACAAAGCTGGTGAGATCGACAGTTCAATTTAAAACAATATGATATGACAAGCACGTTCTCAAAAGTTCAGTTCTGGATAACCATGGGACCTGTATCTAGTTCCTTTCGGACGTCTAGTCTGTCTCAAGATATTACCCGTCGGTACATATCTTAGTGCCTCATTATCTTAATGTCTATCACACCATTAAGAAGTTCAGGAAACAGATAACAAACATTCACACAAGGGGAGATGCAATCCTCCCAGCGAATGGGGTGTCAACCAATAGTACTATCAATGTTTTCTGCTCGGCCACACATGGGTTCACTAGATACAGTTCAAAAATGAGGACTTTCAGTGTCATGATAGAGTTCAGTCTACAGGCCAAAATCCCATGAAATCCCACAAAAGTCACAACAATCACATGAAATCACACAGATATCAGTGATACATATCATATGTTCATTAACAGTTCAACAATGTTCCCCGATGTTTGAAAAAGATTAAAAATAAAAGGGGTTGTACGAAACTCACCTGATGATAATAGGGTAGCAGTGTATCACCAAACTGATAGTACAGAGATGATTCTGCATTTAGTTATCTTTAATAAGTTATTTATGTTCTAGTTTACTGATTAGATCCTTCTGAACGTTCAATGTCAAAGACATTGCTTAGTAAATCATCAACTCGATATTAATTATATAATTAATTAATTTAAGGTTATATCATACAATGTATGATAATGTAGGAACCTACATTGCATTAGATTCCTAACACAAAGTTGATGACACTCTAGATTAATCAGAATAATCTCAGATTAACCAAATAGTTAATGTTGTTGATTATAATGTTAAAACAGTTTCTAGATGGTTTAATGGCTTAGGAGTGATTAATCCTTATTATTGATTACCCAAATATCATGAAATATCACAATGTAGCATCAGAATAGGTGAAATAACCAGATTTAACATACTAATCTGACTGTTATCACAAACATCAGATAATCATTCCAATGAGTATGTTAATGATTATGATTAGTTTGAAATACTTGGATTTAACCTTTGCATTTCAAAGATTAATCAAACTAATCACCTACATTGTCATAATCAAATGGTTTAAACCATTATAATCATGGGTATGATTTCATGCAAACCGGGCATCACAACGGATCAAAACAAGGATTTAACCGTTAGAACTTCGTGTTCTTCGTTTATAATCAATCCTAGCCATCATCTAGGCAATAATCAACAATCCTAACTATCTCATTACGTTCAAAATCAAGATCTAATCAATCATAATCAAACTAGAAGGTTAAAACGAACCGTTACCTGATCTGACAGAGTTCTGCGCGTATAACAACGATCAGGACTTGAAAATACGATCTGTGGTGCGATTTATGGCTTCAAATGGCTTTGAAATGAAGATTGGAGGTTAAAGGATGAAGAAATGGCGTCTGGTGGTTGCTTGGGATCGAAATGGATGAAGATTTTGTGTTCTGGACGATTCTGATCGATTTAAAAAAATTTTGGCCGACATACTCGCCAGGCGTAACGCCTGGGTTCCTGCACCCACGCCAGGCGTACCGCCTGACCCGTTTTTCATCCAATATTTGATTTAAACTTCGTTTCGCGATTCCGGGAGCATACGAACTCCGTTTTGCGCGCGGTTTTCGCCCACGTTCATCATTTTTCACATACTATCAATCCCCAATAACAAAAGTTACTAAATCCTCGTGGATTTCAAGCACGACCAAATGTGCTCACGTCATTAATGCCGAATTCTTCGTACGCAACTGTCACAGTCTCCTCCTGTTAGAGGAATTTCGTCCCGAAATTTAGTGAAAGACTTACGGGATAACAATTGATCATGAAAATAAATGTGGGTATTTCTGTTTCATCTGATCTTCACGTTCCCACGTATATTCGGGTCCACGCTGTGAATTCCATCGAATTTTTACAATAGGTATGCGACTGCGTTTCAATACCTTCACCTCTCGATCCATGACTTCAACTGGTTCTTCCCTGAATTGAAGTTTTTCATCAATTTGGATTTCTTTCAAAGGTACGATCAAGGATTAATCGGCTAGGCATTTCTTCAAATTTGATACATGAAAGACATCGTGAATGTTACTGAGTTCAAGAGGTAATTCAAGTCTGTAGGCTACTGGTCCAATTCGTTCAAGAATTTTAAATGGTCCTACAAATCTTGGTGAAAGTTTACCTCTCTTCCCAAATCTGAATATGCCCTTCCAAGGTGACACTTTCAACATTACTAGATCACCTATTTGAAATTCGAGTGGTCTACGGCGATTATCAGCGTAACTCTTTTGACGATCGCGAGCAGCTTTGATTCGTTCTTGAATGAGTGCGATCTTATCAGTTGTTTCCTGAATGAATTCTGGGCCAATGATTTGACTTTCACCTACCTCTGACCAACAGATAGGTGATCTACATTTGCGTCCATAAAGTGCTTCAAAAGGAGCGCATTGAATACTGGTATGGTAGCTGTTATTGTATGAGAATTCAACAAGTGGAAGATGAATATCCCAGCTACCTCCGAAATCAATCACACAGCTTCTGAGCATGTCTTCAAGAGTTTGATTCGTTCGTTCAGTCTGCCCGTCAGTTTGTGGATGATAAGCTGTGCTCATATTGATTTGCGTGCCCAAAGCATTCTGAAGAGTTTGCCAAAATCGTGACATAAATCGACTATCTCTGTCGGAAATGATAGAGATTGGTACTCCATGTCGAGATACAATCTCATTAACATAAAGTTTAGCGAGTCGATCCATAGAATAATCTTCTCGGATGGGTAAGAAATGCGCAGATTTCGTAAGGCGATCAACGATAACCCATATAGAGTCATGATTACGTGATGTTCTGGGTAATTTAGTAATGAAATCCATAGAGATCTGATCCCATTTCCACATGGGAATCTCAGGTTGTTGCAATAACCCAGAAGGTCGTTGATGTTCAGCCTTAACTTTGAGACATGTTAGACATCGATCCACATATTCAGCTATGTGTTTCTTCATTCCAGACCACCAGTAAAAGTCTTTAAGATCTTTATACATTTTATCAGCACCTGGATGAATTGAATACCTGGATTTATGCGCCTCATCCAAGATAATTGTTCGAGAGTTACCGAATAGAGGAACCCACATTCGGTCTTTGAAATACAACAGTCCATCAGCCTTAGTATCGAGTTTCTTGTCTAATCCCCTCAGTCCCTCAGCAGAATAGTTCGTTGCTTGTAAAGCTTGTTGCTGAGCATCTTTAATTTGGGGAATTATACTGGTTTGAATAGTCATTCCTAACGCTTTCACACGTAAAGGTTTGACTCGTTCCTTGCGACTCAAGGCATCGGCTACGACATTCGCTTTACCTGGGTGATAACGAATTTCACAGTCGTAGTCGTTTAAAAGTTCAACCCATCGCCTCTGTCGCATGTTCAACATTTTCTGATCTAGAATGTGCTGGAGACTTTTGTGATCAGTGTATATAATACACTTAGTTCCGTACAGATAATGTCTCCAAATCTTGAGTGCAAACACCACTGCACCAAGTTCTAGATCATGAGTGGTATAGTTCTTCTCATGTACTTTCAGTTGTCGAGAAGCATAAGCAATCACCTTATCATTCTGCATTAAAACACACCCAAGACCTTGACGTGAAGCATCACAATATACTGTGAAGTTATCAGTACCTTCCGGTAGTGCCAATATAGGTGCATTACAGAGTTTATGTTTCAACAGTTGGAACGCCTCCTCCTGTTGAGAATTCCATATAAACGGTTGATTTTTCTGTGTCAATGTAGTCAGTGGTAAGGCTATCTTTGAAAAGTTCTTGATAAACCGACGATAATAACCTGCCAACCCCAAGAATTGACGTATTTCAGTCGGGGTTCGTGGTGTCTCCCATTGTTTCACCGCCTGAATCTTACTGGGATCCACTTTAATACCGTTTTGATTTACTACATGACCAAGAAATTGAACTTCTCGTAACCAGAACTCACACTTGGAGAATTTGGCATATAATTTTTCACGTGCCAAAAGTTCTAGAATTAATTTCAAGTGTTGAGCATGTTCTTGTTGATTTCGAGAATAAATAAGAATATCATCAATAAACACAATCACAAATTTATCCAGATAAGGTCTACATACTCAATTCATCAGATCCATGAAAACTGCTGGTGCATTTGTTAAACCAAACGGCATTACTAGAAATTCGTAATGTCCATATCGAGTTCTGAAAGCAGTTTTAGGAATGTCATCATCATGAATACGTAACTGATGATATCCAGATCTTAAATCGATTTTTGAAAAATAAGTAGCACCTTGTAGTTGATCAAACAGATCATCGATACGAGGTAGTGGATAACGGTTCTTGATTGTCAGTTTATTGAGTTCCCTGTAGTCAATACACATTCTGAATGAACCATCCTTCTTTTTCACAAAAAGAATAGGTGCTCCCCAAGGTGAGAAACTAGGTCTGATAAAACCTTTGTCTAACAGTTCTTGCAATTGACCTGAAAGTTCTTGCATTTCGGATGGTGCAAGCCGATACGGGGCTTTAGCAACAGGTGCTGCACCTGGAATCAAGTCGATTCGAAATTCAACTTGTCTCACTGGGGGTAATCCTGATATGTCCTCAGGAAAAACTTCAGAAAAATCCTTGACTACTGGGATATCTGTGATTTGTTTAGGTAAAGAATTGTGCTCAGTCACATGTGCTAGGAAAGCATAACAGCCTTTCCTTAAGAATTTCTGAGCTTGCATACAAGATATGAGACCAAGTTTTCTACCTGCTCGTTCTCCTTGAACTATCAGTGTATTACCGTTAGGTAATGGAATACGGATCACCTTGTTTTGACAGACAACTTCCGCTTGGTTATTAGAAAGCCAGTCCATACCAACAACAACATCAAAGCTCCCAAGCTCAATAGGAAGTAAATCAATTTTGAAAAGATGATCATTCAGATTCAAGGAACATCCTTGAATAACACTGTTAGTTTTGATCAACTTGCCGTTAGCAAGTTCAATAACATAAGGAGTTTCTAGATCTACCGTAGGCAATGAAATTAATGATGCAAATTCAGGAGAGATAAAGCTCTTATCCGCTCCTGTGTCAAACAAAACTGATGCGTATAGATTATTAAGAAGAAACGTACCAGTAACAATATTTGCATCATGTCTCGCCTCGGTCGCACCAATCTGAAAAGCTCTTCCCCTAGCTTCAGTTCCCGGATTGGTGTTATTGTTTGGACAGTTTCGTATGAGATGATCAGGACTTCCACATTTGTAACATGACCGGTTGGTTTGAGTGGTTTGTCGTGGTGCTTGGTTTGGTGTCTGAGCAGGAAAATTGCAATATTTAGCATAATGTCCAACTCGGTTACAGTTCAGACAAACAGGACATGGTCCCGTGTGATGTAGTGGACACTTATTGCATTTGGGCGCCTGCCCAGTATAAGTTTTCCTCTCAGGAACATTTGCACCATAGTTTTTCACAGTTGGCTTGCTCTGGGTGATCTCAGCCGGAGCCTTCGCCTTGATTTTGCCAAACCACTTTCGTTTGGTACCTTTTGACACATTCGAGGTACCGACATCACTACGATTATGAACCGTCTGAGGTTTCAAAGACAAAGTACCACTCCTTACCGCCTCATTGGTAAGCTTAGTGGTCAAAAGAATCGTATGTTTCAGGGTTGTAGGTTCAGCAGCAGTCACCATTCCTCGTATCTGAGGAATCAGACCCTTAATGTACTTCTCGATTAAAGCGGCTTCCGTAGGAAACATGTCGGGAAGCAAACAAGTAAGTTCATGAAAACGATCGGTGTAAGCAAGACAGTCAGCACCGATCATCGAGTGATTCCAGAATTCTTCCTGGAGTTTTTGAATTTCAGTGATGGGACAATACTCTGATCTAATCAGAGTTTTGAAATCGTTCCAGCCCATCGAGTCAACTGTGGCTGAACCCAAAGTCTTGGCCTGGGTATTCCACCAGGTCAAAGCGGAGTCTTTCAAAGAACAGGCAGCATAAGACACCTTATGCTCCTCCAAACACTGACTGATTTTGAGTTTGGTTTCCATCTCCTCAATCCACCTTATTAGACCAACCGCTCCTTCTTTGCCAGTAAAAGTAGGAGGGTTACAGGAAGCAAAATACTTGTAAGTACATCCCTGTCGGTGTGGATCAGGAACAATAGTAGTTGTACCGGTAGTGGTATGAGTTTCAACATGACCACCAGTAGCATTATGTTCAACATGATCGTGTTCCCCACCAGAACCTGCAGTGATATGTGGTTGGTGTTGTGTCAGAACACCACAAGCAGATAGTTGTTCACGCACAATACGAGCTATCATAGCCTCATTTGTTTCAGATCCGCTTGTACCAGCAGGTGGAACAATGCCTGCTCCAGGGTTCACTGGTGGAGTAGTATGCGTTTCCAAGTTCCCAGGTGGAACCACGTTCGCTTCCGGATTAACATGCGGATCCGGATTTGATTCAACATTCAGAGGTGGAATTTGATTCGGTTCAGGGTTTGTAATGTTCTGAGTAGCTCTCTTAGCTGGTCGACCTCGTTTAGGAGCCATTATTCTGCTCACAAGCAGACAAAACTCAGGTCAGTTCAAGAACATTAAAGATATAACCCGTTCTATCACATAAATACAATCCCATTCAGTTACACTGAAAATTTGCATTGACATGTGATATAAGAATACAGTATAACTACATAAATTCAGTCCAGACATGTTCACATTACACACAGATCACACAGTTATTCGTAGTTATACTTAGTCCTGTAATTTCAAAAACATGTAAGAGTCTTACCCAGCTCATTGCATTGCAACACATGTTTTTAAAGATATGTTCATACAAGACTAGGATATGTTCTCAGTTCAAGCACTAAGTTCCCATATAACCAATAGATATGTTCTCATACAGTATGGCTCTCGTACCGTACTTTAGTTACAGACACATTCACAATTAGATACGTTCACAATTCAGACATGTTCTCGTACAGTATGGCTCTCGTACTGTACTTTAGTAACAAATATATTTGCTTACAGTATTGCTCCGTACTGTATTCCAGCAAAATATATATTTTAGTTCGATATATTCGCATATAGTACTGCTCCCGTACTGTATTTCAGCGAAATATATATTAGTTTGACATGTTCTCACACAGAATTGTTTATAGTCCACACAAGGTTATTAGAAAAACATAATTCACACAACACCCAAATAGTACATTACACAGATCGATACACAAAACACCCATTTTATTTCATCATTATTATTGATTTTATACAGACCACCAAACAACACAAGACACTACCATCAGATAAAGAAAAGAACAGAAAAGAACTCCCCTATCTACACCCTGATGCTCTGAAAATCCCAAACTGATCTTCTGTACATACTCATCGCATAAAGTATGATAAGAAGGAAAGTATCATGGCCACTATTGCCATGACTACTGCCAGGATCATCATCCTGGTCTCGGTACTCGCCACTCCAAGCCATGCCAAAAACTCTGTCGCTCTCTCTCTCTCTCACCCAACTCCATCCCTCAGTCATCCATGCCACTTGCCGCCAAAATGCAGCAAGCATAATATGTCCCCATGTCATCCTCAGTCTATCATCCATCGCAGTTCTCCAGGCTCGAGTATCGGTGTCCAACGCCTTCACTTAATCCATCAGGGTCAAGTGAGAAGTGAGGATATCTAATATGGTCCTACGTGTATCCTCAACCGTAGCCTGACACTGCTGTAGACTCTGCTGTGTCCCCTGCAAGTTCTGAGTAACTTGCTGCAACTGTGCTCTCAGCTCTGCCTGATGGGAGGATTCTCCCATCTCGTGTCTGGCATGAAACTCGTCCCTGGGAGCCAGCTGCTTCCGGGGAGGTAGTCCTGTGGTCTTGCGGGCTTGACCCTGCATACGCCGCAACCCGTCCCAAACGGGTACCCTAGGAGGTGATATACTCTGGATCCGATCCGCAACGGGATCAACCGGAGGTAAGTGAGGAGGACTAGGTATGATAGGAAGTGCTGGTGGTGGTGGTGTAACTGGTCTAGGCTCTAATGGTGAATGTGGTAATGCTGGTTGTGCCTGTGGCACTACAGATGGAACTCGTGAGGCTGCAGTCGATGCCTCCGAAGAATCTGAATCCGGTGCCGAGCTAGAGCTCGGAGTACCATCCCTCATATCATGAGGAGCTAGCTGATACTGTTCGCCTCGATCTGCCATCGCTGTACAATAAAAATCTCTAATCAGTATCATGAAAGAAATATATTGAATAATAAAATTCAACATACACATGATATGAGACGTCCTCCTATCTTAACGCAACTATTCGTCATTACTATTGTTAGTGTTTTGCTTGAATTAAATCAAACTAAAATGCACACGTGTTGCAAATTTCAGTTATGCTGGCCACTCATAACAGGAATTTGTACCACCTGATTATCCTGGCTTAATTCAAAACAAGTTTTGTTCAATATTAATGTTCGGTGCTCTCTGTGTAACTATACGAGCCTATGGTTATAGTCTAGGTCTCTAAGTCAACCTAATTCTCTATAACCTGTGGCTCTGATACCACCCTGTCACACCCCCACCCCTCGTCACCTCGTGTCTGATCTGACGTCACTGAATCGGTTGCGGAAGCATAGTGGTGATGTCTCTGAGGTGAGGAGTGACTTACTTGAACCAATATCATAAGCACACAGATTAACTTAAAGTAATTACATTACCAGGGTGTCGCGATCACAACCACATTACAACTATATTTATTTAATTACAATACTAATTATTAAAGTGCAGATAACTCAAAGTGCATCCTCACCGTCTATTCCTGCTTACCTACAAAAAGGTTTGAGTTTGAAACGTCAGCACAAAGCTGGTGAGATCGACAGTTCAATTTAAAACAATATGATATGACAAGCACGTTCTCAAAAGTTCAGTTCTGGATAACCATGGGACATGTATCTAGTTCCTTTCGGACGTCTAGTCTGTCTCAAGATATTACCCGTCGGTACATATCTTAGTGCCTCATTATCTTAATGTCTATCACACCATTAAGAAGTTCAGGAAACAGATAACAAACATTCACACAAGGGGAGATGCAATCCTCCCAGCGAATGGGGTGTCAACCAATAGTACTATCAATGTTTTCTGCTCGGCCACACATGGGTTCACTAGATACAGTTCAAAAATGAGGACTTTCAGTGTCATGATAGAGTTCAGTCTACAGGCCAAAATCCCATGAAATCCCACAAAAGTCACAACAATCACATGAAATCACACAGATATCAGTGATACATATCATATGTTCATTAACAGTTCAACAATGTTCCCCGATGTTTGAAAAAGATTAAAAATAAAAGGGGTTGTACGAAACTCACCTGATGATAATAGGGTAGCAGTGTATCACCAAACTGATAGTACAGAGATGATTCTGCATTTAGTTATCTTTAATAAGTTATTTATGTTCTAGTTTACTGATTAGATCCTTCTGAACGTTCAATGTCAAAGACATTGCTTAGTAAATCATCAACTCGATATTAATTATATAATTAATTAATTTAAGGTTATATCATACAATGTATGATAATGTAGGAACCTACATTGCATTAGATTCCTAACACAAAGTTGATGACACTCTAGATTAATCAGAATAATCTCAGATTAACCAAATAGTTAATGTTGTTGATTATAATGTTAAAACAGTTTCTAGATGGTTTAATGGCTTAGGAGTGATTAATCCTTATTATTGATTACCCAAATATCATGAAATATCACAATGTAGCATCAGAATAGGTGAAATAACCAGATTTAACATACTAATCTGACTGTTATCACAAACATCAGATAATCATTCCAATGAGTATGTTAATGATTATGATTAGTTTGAAATACTTGGATTTAACCTTTGCATTTCAAAGATTAATCAAACTAATCACCTACATTGTCATAATCAAATGGTTTAAACCATTATAATCTGTGCATGTTAACAACTAGTATTTGGATCAAGGACGAAAGGCTTATGAATGTTATACCTGTCATGTGATTTGTATGATACATTTATCAAGACTACTGAAACTTAGCTTGTTTTTTAACGTAAAGGCATTGCATCAAATTCTTGACCTGAAAACAATGAGTACGTTTACACGATTGAGACCTTCGTCGTTCAAAAATAAAAAAATTGATGCAACAAAGCCCTTGAATTCTTGCTTCAGCCCAGAGATGATATTGATTCCTTAATTCTTGCTTGCTTGTTGATTGAGTTCATCAATTTCTGTACATATATTCAACTTGGGAATACACTTACAAATGGTTAAATACCTTTAACTCACCTATCGCAACTCGTTTTTTAAAAGTTGCAACCAAGCATCATTCTTTTTCGAGAACAAAGCAGACAGTCGTTGTCATCAATTCAAACTAAAAAAAGCCTTCCCTATCTTCACTTCTCATTTCCTCAAACTCCATTAGGATCTTTTCTCTCTGGTTGCGCAATTTCGACATCATTAGTGGCCTCCTACAAACGTTGGCATTTCAGGTAAGAACTAATGCAAGTGAACCAAGAATTGTAATTTTTATTGTTAAGTTTCTTCACTCGTCCTACAAGTTGAAGATCTGCCTTAAAACCTGGTCGCTTTGATGTCACTTTGTTAATGTGAAAGATGGTAAACTTTCCCAAAAAGGAAAAAACAAGACCATACAATTCACACATAAACTTGTATGTATTCTTATTGAAAGCAAGAACTGCTCGTCATTTACTCGACTCCTACAAGGGAAATAACCAAAATGTAACCAAGTTGTCACTACGAATTCGGAAACTACCCCGTCAGTGGTTACATGAACATAGGTTAAACCATTAAACTTGACTTCGTAGGCTAAACTTAGACATGAGTTAACCGCAGAACTTGACCTCGAACACACTTGAGCCACAATTAAAGACCTTGATCGATTGGATATGCTTGAACTGTGGCTTAGGTTGGCGTTGATATCCAATGCCTACAGCTAACTTTCGTTAGGGTATGACTTTTGGTAAAACAAATCAAATGTAAATAATATCTTAACTTTACAATTTAAATTAAATAACAAACAAACAAATTTACCTAGTAATTCTCACTTTTTAGTAGGCTAAGTGAGCAAAAATGAATAGAAACCTTATTCATATCCCAGTTGAAACAGGAAGGATGCTCCGAAAAAAATCCTGGCTCAAAGGTTTTACAAAATAAAATAATGTTAAAAATAGTAAATTTTAAAGTAACTTAAATTATTTTACAATTTAAAATAAATACATAACCTAAATCATTAAGTTGTTAAAATCTGTTTTGAACGGCTAAATTTTTAGGATCAATAGAGTATCATCGTATCAACAACAGTACTATTAGATCATATTCACCAACATATCCACCAGCAAGTTACAATTTCCGGAGGAAACTAAATAATTTGAGAAAACCAGAACCATTTGGTGATTAAACATCAACTCTCAAACACGAACTCTGTTTAGTAACTTTAAATGAACTATAATACGCATTTTGCAACACTGAATTTACGAGTAATTCATAATATACATATAATTTCAACATGCAAAACACTTTTTACATCAAAACAAACAGCAGATGTACACATATTTACTGTTTTAAAAAGCATAGAAGCACTGTGTTTGTTACTCTGTAAATCGAGGCAACTAGCAAGGTGCAAAACGATCCATCAGCCAAAACACTGTCTCCTCCGTCATCCGATTTTCCGGCACCGGCGCCGGCAACTTAGAAGACGATTTTGAGATACTGTTTCTAGATTCTTCTTCCACACGTTGATTTGCAACAGATTTGAGGATCAAATTCGACTTTTTCATCGTCGTCTTCTCCGATTGGATCTTCTGTCGAAGCTTCGTCAGTTCGGTCAACCATAAATTCACCATCGACGCCATTTGAAACTTGATTGCTTGCTTGATTGTTGGTTCAATTTAGTTTATCATTTAATAAATTAATGGAATGTATTTATATATGATTAATAATTAATAAATTAATAATTATAATAGCGATGGCGCACATTGATTTAGTGATGACTCGTGGGATGCGAATATTATTAAAGAATAAAAAAATGGATATACTCGTAATTATGGTGACGTATTGAAACAAGACACGCGGCACCTGACCCACGGTTTGTAAATAGAAGCCCACCGTTTACTTTTATACGAAACAGATAGAGTGCGCAATTCGGGTCTTTTTGAAACGGGTTCTGGTTTCGGTTCAGTTCCGATCAACAAAGTCAATACCTGATTCCGGTTTCAGTTCCGAGTTTCGGCTAGTTTCGGTTCGGGCTCGGGTTCGGGTTTTGGCCGGTTCTGGTTCGGGTTTAGGCCGGGTACAGGTGGAACCAGTTACGGTTTTCCCGGTTCCGGTTTAGATTTCGATTTTAATTTGTCTAAAAAACCGAACATGTTTGTACCCATCGGTTCGGGTATGATCGATTCTGGTTTCGGTTCGGGCTACCGGTTCAGGGTCCGTTTTTTTTGCCCGCTTCTAAGCCAACTCACCAAGTGTCATCGGTTACTTGAAAAAAGTTGGTCCCTTTAAAATATTACATTGTAGTAGGTATTTATCTTTGTATTAAATGAGCTTACAAACCAAAAAATGTAATTGTATCAATCTTTTGAAAAGCAATCGTGCGTTTTACTGGTTACTGGCAGGGCCGGCTGTTAAAAAAATAATATGTTACATTTTATCAATTTTATAACCTACACTAACACATATTTGTTTGTTATGCTTTGTGAGTATTTGTATTTGGCTAGCTGGCAGCTTGTATCCATGGGCTTTCATGGGCTGGACTTGATTCATTCGTGGGCTTAGCTTGTGTTCACAAACTTGGCAGGATGCCTGGACGTGTATACACGAAGAGTTGGACTGTTGGAGCCAAAAAGAATAATAATCAAGATTTTTGTTTTTATTTTTCCTCTTAGAAGTCTTGAGAAGACCTTTTAGTTTTTTAGGGTTTTCTATTTTTTTCCTTTCAAGATCTTTTTTTCGTTTTGTATTATTCTAGTTTTTCATCACGTTTACAAATCAAGTCCTGTCGTCTTGATTTGTAGTTTTTATTCAGATTAAAAGTTTGTATGGTTATTGTATGTAGTTCTTGAGTTCTTCGTGTTTTCTGAAGATCTTGAGTAGTTGAGGTTTGAATCATAAAACTGTGTTGAATTTCTTGACACCGGCTCTAGCTTTGATTATCTACTATGTTAGCAACTTTCTGGGCTGAGGGTATATAAAGAAAAATCATACAAATACAACTATTATTTTACCATTCCTCAACTGCTTGATTATCTACTGTGTTAGCAACTTTCTGGTTGACCCACAACTAAAAGGATCGAAAATTTTAAAATCAGAACTTAAATAACCAAATAAATACACAACATATCAAAAGTGACAAATAATATTTGCACTAGTTGATACCCTTCCAGTAATGTGTGTGCAACACAAGCATCTCCTCGTCTTCTTGATGTCAATTCAAATAAAGTAATCATATAGCCAACTAGCCAATCTCCTATCCAAAAAGCAATCCAATAAAAAAAAAAAACTCAAACTTATCCTCCAAACTTAAAAATCAAACCCTAAATCGACAACCAAATTCTTAATTAGAAGTTGAACTACAATAAGATAGTTAATTACATAACCTTAGCACGATCACAAAACAAATCTAGAATGCCAAGATACATTCGTCTTCAAGACATATTCACTCATTTTGCCAGTCGCCATTGTCACTCGTCCATCTCCTCGTTTCCTGCTATTGCCCTCATTTTTTTTTGTTGGTGTCCGTGTCGTCCCCTCAAAATCAAATCACGTCCTCTTCACTTTTTTCCTTCTAGTTCTTCAGCCTATTTAATTTTTCAAGCCCAAAATTCAAATCCATATAATTAAGCCCAGAAACCTATAAAAAATAGAGGCCCTTAACGTTTGAAAGCTCTTAGTCTTAGATTGAGCTTATTAAACCATTGGGCTGGCCCTGGATACTATTCTAACCGGTCAAACCGGATGACATAATCTATCTATTCTAGTAAATAAATGTTTTTAAGGACACATATTATGTTCTTAAAGCACCTTAATTTTAGTTTCCCGCCTCTCTCCTATTAAATACATTTTGCATTAAATAATAATGTTAAATATTAGAAATACATTTTATACATTTTTAAATTAAATTTTTTTTAATACATTATAAATATATTAATATTAAAAAAAAAACATTTTTTTTTGAAAAACCAAATTATTATAAAATATAAAAAACAGTTTTTTAAAACTATATATTTAAATAAACAAACTTTGAGAAAAAGGGTGTTTAAAAATGTAATATTATTTATTTATTTAATGTGTTAAATTATATGAATTTTTCTTCATATTCCATATAAAAAAGCGTATTATATGGTTTAAATTTTTTATTACAATTTATTATATTTTTTTATTCATCCCGTGTAATACACGGGATGTTAACTAGTTAATATATATAATACTAAAAAATACAATTATATACACATTTAATTAAACATTGTAGATTTGAAGAATCGATCACGAAATTCTACGATTCAATCATAAACGTGCGGAATCCGTTTATAACTAGATTTGGATCAAGAAAAACATTGTAATATATTTCAAATCTGAATTCTTCATATCCAATCAAGTGTATACAAACAATAAACTTGAATTACAACACTTGAATACAAGAAAGAAACTAAGATGAAGAGTATCTTGATCTTGAACTTGAACTTGAGAGAGAATGTAACTTTGTATGTGTAGAATTGTAAGCTCTAACCCTCCAAGTCTACCACCTTCTCTCTATATATAGGTTTCCTATTGCAAAGGTTCGGCCCTTGTTAACATTAAACAAACCTCTATATTACACGAACCTTGATAAGGTTCGTGCACCTTTATACCAACCGAACCTTAGTGTCACACCCCGAGCCGGCGGGAACGGATCGGGTTTTCCCGTCGGGCGGAAGGTTCCCGGGGCGCGATATCTTGAGTGATAATCAAATGATCAGATTGTTTACATAGCACATGATAAATAAATGAGAAATGCTAACACATCCATGATATAGAATTACAAGATTTAATTACAATGTATCGTTCATAATTAAATCTAGTAAATCTACCAAAAAGAATCAATGTAACTATATCTTGTATCTGTACAAGATATACAAAAGATGATTCATAGTTTAGTCATCAAAAGCATGCAACACCAAAAGTAGCTAGGGCTCCTAAAAGTCCACTAGCTTAATCCTTGAATATAAGTATCTACACCTGTTCATCACCTGAGAAAACATGCATTTAAACAAAGTCAACACTAGGTTGGTGAGTTCATAAGTTTAGTAATTGAAAACCATTGAATTAATGTCAGTCATGTGTCACAATGTTTCCCACAATGTCCTCTCCATGGTTATATTTACAGATAATGTCTCACCCAGACGCCATCCCACCAAATGCTCAACTGAATTTAACACTACCTGTAATACAACGATGGATACCCATTTCATTTCACTCATGATTTTCCCAGTATGATTATCCCAACAATGAAAAAGAGTGAGACATAATTATCTCTGTTAGCCATTCCTTACGGAATAACCTGGCATGTAAGATAAACCAATAATTGTAAATAAGAGACGTAATAGTCTCTGTTAGCTATTCCTTACGGATTAGCCTGGCATATAAGATATCATACTTGATATCTGGAGCGAAACTTAATAGTTTCTGTAGCGAATCATTACTGATTAGTCCGGCGTGTAAAATACCCAAATAATTTCGTAAAGAGACATAATTGCCTCTGTTAGCTATTCCTTACGGATTAGCCCGGCATGCAAGATATCATACTCGATATCTAGAGCGAAACTTAATAGTTTCTGTAGCTAATCATTACTGACCAGCACGACTTGTAAGATATCATACTCAATATCTAGGTAGGGGCATAACAATCCCAGTAGCTTTCAACCCTGTCCAGCCCGGTGTGTAAAATATCCTCCCACAATATCTATTGGAATAAAATAGTTTCCTAGATTTTATGAGTGTTATTAATTAAAATGATAGCACCTCTCGTGCCCGGCGTGATTTCATTATATTACCCCAAGCCTTAGTGATTAGTGTTCGTGATCTACCCAACTGATCCATGGTTGTGTAACCGGCATCCTCTGACGGTTATAAGATGTGCTCTAAATAGAGTCTTAATAGATAGTGATAGTATATGTGGGGAATGCCATCCCGAATGTGTATGCTCATAATATCCTCCTCGATATCATAAGTAATTATCTCAACTGTTATCTCTATGTGGAGTGCACTTAGTGACTTTAACAAAGTGTTATAAGAACTAATCTTATGACACGATGTTAGAAATGAGTGAATGATCTCGTTATCATGAAGTTTCGTTATCATGATTATCATTCTTGGTGTTTGTAGTTGTTATCAACATGTTATCCCTTGGTTTTCCCCGTTGTTCTATCGTGTAAGAACAATAAACAGTTGTAAGATATGTTCTTAACAACTTGTATTATTCTAGTGCATAAATGTGTCAGGAAGCTATAATGGCCTGTATCTTCCTAGCTATCTCAGGTATGATAAAATCAAACAAGTAAGCATGTAATGATAAGCGATAATAAAGATAAACAATTATTATCTAAATCATGATATAAGCAATATGTTATAACGAAACTTTTAAATAAATAAAAGTTTTAAGCATGTTTCTCAGCCCCGAGATTTGAAATCAGTTAAGATTAGAAAAGGGGCATATGAACTCACCTTGTTGTTGTAGGGTTGACTTAGCTTAAATAAAGAGTGCTCGCGCTCTTGATTGCACTTGTGGTTGTGTTCACGATCCTGTATTGATTTCATGTTGTATATAACCTATAAGTATCGTTTGTAATTGATTTGTGTGCGTGTATGTGTTAGCCATCATGTCGGTTTAACACTTGTGGGTCTCGGTTTTCATTCGGCCCTTATTTAATTTCCATAGATTTCTAATACTTAATCTCATTAAGTTGAGTTTGGCATGTGGTTGTAATTCATAAATTTTGACTTGAATTTCATCATTTTTTTTTGTTTTTGCCTATTACAATTCAAACTACAAACATGCCTTAAATTTATGGTTTAAGATCAGTCTTGTTGTCTCGTTAAATCTTGAAGAGTAATATTGTCTCATACGTATAGCCGTAATGTATTAAGTTATACTCTTAACAACATGAGCCGGAAATCAAAACGGGCCGAGTGTAGAAGGACCTTGGGCCAATTGGAGCCATGGTGGGCTGAATTGGGCCTCATGACCGATTAAATCGCATGGGCCTCTTGTAGGGTGGTGTTGGGCCTAGAGTGGTCCCATGGGCCGGTTGTGTTGTGGTTGATTCAAGCTCATGGACCAATTAAAGCTATGGGCCAATTCTATGTTGTTGGATCGGCCTATTGGGCTAAATGGAAGGATTTTGGGCCGCTGTGCTTAGGCTGGACCAAAGGAAATGCTACGGTTTCTGTATGGTTTGTTGGGCCTAGGACATCTCTGGGTGGCCGTAGTGAAGGAGGTATCCCGATCATTTGAAACACAGCCCAACATCAGCGAACCTTAAGGATTTTAAAGGTTCGGCCTCCAGTGGTATACATGGTTCGTCGGGTATTTGACAGAGGGTTCGTGGACATGAGGATTCGCCCAGCTAGGTTCGCCTATAGTGGTTCGTTCCTGCAAGGTTCGTAGGGAATCAAAGGTTCGGCCAAGATCAGACGGGTTCACCTGTGAAAGGCTCGGCTGATGAGGATGAGGGTTCGGTGGTTCCACAAGGTTTGCAGAGAGAAGGTTCGTCTAAACAATGATAGGTTCGCTGAGCTCTAGGTTTGTCCATGCAGGATCCCAGCGGACGTAAGGTTCGTTGCATGATTAGGGTTTAGTGCGGTGCCATTGGTTCGCCTAGTCAAGAAAAGGTTCGGCCGACACTGGTTCGTGAGGCTCTAGAGGATACGGCTGAGGATGTAGTCATGGTTCGGTGGTGATGATGACAAAGGGTTCGGTTACCCACCTGCTGAAGGTTCGG
Organism: Mikania micrantha; assembly: GCA_009363875.1. Lineage (NCBI taxonomy): Eukaryota > Viridiplantae > Streptophyta > Magnoliopsida > Asterales > Asteraceae > Mikania > Mikania micrantha. The sequence goes on along the minus strand of CM018696.1, from coordinate 3,902,173 downwards.
CTGTAACAGCCCCCACCCCACACGAACCTGCAACTCGCATCAGCCTCTCCATAGCCTCAAACGGTGGTGAAGTTTTTTCCGAGTTAGGTGTTATGCGAATAAAAGTTATTGGTGACACAAAGATCGTGGAAGGCGACCCAAAGCCGGCTAAAGTTCATAGTTGAACAACACCATACAAAACCCTATTTTTCATGCTTTTCACTTGATCATACCTTGACTTTGGCTGGTGAAAAGTTTAGATCCGTTGTACTTCCTTGTAGAGGAGATCGAGAGCTTAGCTTGGGCACCAAGAACTCCCAAATCCGTCAAGAAACGAGCAAATTATGAGGATTTGAAGGGTGATTATCCTTTTGAGAGGAAAGGTTTGGGAATAGCTTCTAGAGAGAGATAGAGCTGATGGAAATGAGGAGAAACTTCCTCATTTGATGCTTTTATACACCGGGGGTATTCGGGTTCGTTTCGGTTGCTCGGTTCGCGTTTTCGTCACGTTTCCGGAACTTTACGCGTATTTTACGTGTTTTAACTAAAAAGCATGTTTTTAATTATTTTGATGAGTTTCAAAATTGTAAAAAATTATTTATTTTATTTTATTAAATTAAATTCGTTCGTGTCGTGTTTCGTTTTCGTTTCGTCAAATCGCGTCACCATCGCGCGTATTCGTTCGAATCGTCATTCGAACGAACACGACGATGGTTTTGCTTTCCGACTTTTGTTTTCTACTTTACAGTTATCATTTCAGAACGTTAAACTCACAGATATGTTTGTGTGAATCGTCACCCACGCAAACACACTGTCAGTTAATTATTCTGAAACGACACTGCAATATTGTTTGAATTGTGTTTCCTCACTGTCGGACTCAACTAGACATCCTGTTTTCACATTGTTTTCACACTGAAATGTCGGCCATCTGATTCTTGTCATCTATGGATATCAGATCGCAACCGATGTGTTTTTGTTGTTTACTTGTACACCGTTGTTTCTCTTGAGTTGTTGCATTTACTGTAACATCAGTGCCGGAAACGTCACCGGAACAGTGATTGTAAACAGTACATGAACAGTAATCAGGTACAAGTCGTACGTAATTCAGTGTATTTCATGTTCATGTCAAACATTATTATCATTTCATGTTATCATAATGCAAATTCACAGTCATTTCAGAGAAACAAGTTCAGAACAATGGTTCTTGAGTCAGATAATTATCTGGCAACACAGAATCATCATGTGATTTATTTGTTAGGATTTTATTATGTATAAACATATGTGAGGCTTTACAGAACAAAACAACACGAATGTCGTTACGCGAATGCTAAACCTACGGATTATTTGTATAGGTGACGATCTGTACGAATAAATCTGAAAGTTTAACGTTCTGAATGATATTCAATAATTAGAAAACAATATTGAAAATTGTAGTTATCGTCGTGTTTGATCGGGTGACGATCCGAACAAATACGCGCGATGACTGCGCGATTCGATTTAAAAATTAAATAAATATTTTGTGAATGAAATAATTAAAAGATATTTAGTTAATTTATTAGGAATCACAACCTAAAATAATTTCCTAAATTCTATTTTTAAAACCGAGTCGTTTTGTAACGGAAACGACGAGAAACCGGTGATTTTACGCAAAACCACGCGAAACCGAACGAACCCGAACGAAACCCGGTATTTACCCCTCATTTAATGAGGCATTGATGGTGTCAACAACCACCACCAACCAGATTTATCCCCAAATTTTCGTCACCCCTCTCCTCAAGCTCTCTCTCTCTAAAGTTTTCATCTTCTCTCTAAGATTTCTTGTTGGATTCTCAACCATTTCATGTGTTCTTGGTGTCAAAATCATCACCATTACTTGTAGAATTCGAAAGTACAACAGATCTAGGCATTCCTTCAACAGATTTGAGGTAAAATTAGTGTTTTTGTTCGTTTTAAGGGTTTGAAAACCCTAATGTCGAGCCCTTCATTCAACCGGTTTTTAACCTAACCCGAGCCTAGGAAAACATATCACAACACTTTAGAACAAAGTAGGAACGAGTGGATATCCATGGTTGTGGGTAAATCACGAATTTAGGATGGTTGCATCTTCAAGACCACGCAGGCCGAATGTGGTTCATCAGACCGGCCGAATGGCCTTATTCGGAGTACATTCGCCGAATGGCTTTAGCCATGCTCACTCCATTCGCCAACATTCATTCGTCAACTGCCATTTGCCAACTCCTATTCGCCGAATGACAGGCCGAAGAACCACTATCATTCGCCACCCCTCCTTCGGCGAATGGCCTTGCTTCGCCCGAAACAGATCCATTCGATCGGCCAAGGAGCCTTGTCAATCGGCAGCCATCATTCGGTTAACACATATTCGGTCAAGCATACATTCGACCCAAGCCATTCGCTCGAGCATCTCTCTCGGCCAACCAACCTACCCATTCGAATGAGATAACCCTTCGGCCTAATACATGAACATGGGTACATACAATATGTGTGTGTGTGCACGGGGTATTGTACGTGGACCCATGCATGGAGAAACGTATTAGGGTTTCTTCATATACACTTAACATAGGATCCATTAGGACAAAGTATAGGATGGTTTATTTAAACTATCAAAGCTTAGTAGATCAATGAGCAAACAAGAAATCGTTTAGATGATCAAAGTCGAATAATGGGCCCGAGGGTGGCCCAATGGGCTTAACTTAAGCCATCATGTAAAAGTTCATTTCTTTGGATTAATAATGCTATTAATAAAAGGAATTGATTTATAAACCTTATTAAATTGAACTGAATTAAATGATTTCTAATTAAATGTCTTATTTAAAACGAGTTAACTTAAAATTATTTTAACTAAAGATTAGTAATTACTATTGTGAGATAAAGGGGTTGCTTATGGGTAATAAGGTTAGTCTAGTTAGAGGAAATCTTAGAATCACATTAGTAATCTATGACACTTAGTCGCACACCGAGACAAAACCCTAGTTAAGACGTCTATTATACATACTTATCGTCTACGAATTTTCTTAAAATAACACAGGTGCTAAAGATACGTAAGCAACAGTCAAAGAGCGCGCATTATCTTTTGTGAATCATTTGCACAGCAACACAGGTGAGTTCATTGCCCCTTTTCTAAACATTTTTGTTTTAAACGCGGGGCTGAGAAGCATGCGTAAACTGTTTTATTTAAACTGTTTATTTAATTGCTTTTATTTATTATATGTTTTACATATATATGTTTGGTTGATACTCCTAGACTCCTGTCTAGGAAATTATTAAACAGATCAAATTATCAAACTAATTAAAGTACTCTTATGAGTAATACTTTAATTCTAAACTCTAAACAAACCCCTAGTCCATTCAGTTCAAATTCAATAATCTAAATTCAAAGTGAAATCATATGAACTAAAGCAAAAGATCATGTTCAAGAAACTTAACTCAGAGTGTGATCTGAGAACCAAGAATCATAATCAAATCAATTATCATTGTGAATCATGGGAATTCTAAAGATCAAGATTAAGAGGCTCAATGAATCAGAAATCATAAATGTGTGTGAATCATGGAAATAATGAAATCATTATAATCTAATGAAATCATTAATATTCAAGTTAAGGTGGATGTCAGTTGTATAGGGAATCAAGACCATGTGTAACACACATATAAAGTCCCTTCAGGTATAGAAGACTCTTGTAGTCAGGCTATACGGGCAACAACGTGAACAATCATTGAAATCAATATCAAAGTCCAAGAGAATCAAGAGATCAAGAATCAAAGGATATCCTTAAAGTCCTCGCATGTACAGAAGACCTTTGGGTCAAGCTGTAAGGGCAAAACATTAAAGTCCCCGCATGTACAGAAGATCTTTGGGTCAGGCTGTATGGGCATCATTAAAATCCCGTCACGCCCAGGTATACTCCTTGTGAGTTATGCCTGGTATGGGTCACGTGTGAGAGGTTACAACTTGGACAACCACCAATAACTAAGTCTAATTGATTGAGTAAAAACCATACCCAATCATCATGTCTTAGTTGTATTTAAATGTTTTATTTAATTATTTGATTAAATAGTGACAATTTACTAATATCACTGATTTTGGGAAATCATGTATCTATGTTCAAAATCAAGAGAGTCAAAGGTAAATCAAGTTTTGGGAAATCATAATCTAAATCAGAAGTGTGTTAGGTAAAAATGCTTAATTATCATTAACATCAATGTCCTATGCGGATTAGTATGTGGTGGGATGGCGTCTGGGCGGGGTTGTAGCCTTGACCCAGGGGTATGCCCTATATATAAGCATACCGATCAGGATGATGCAGGTGATGTTAATGAGGTTAGGGTCTTTACCGGAAGAGATTTTCAAATCATTTTCATTTACAAAACTATATGAACTCACCAACCATGTGTTGACTTGATTTTTGTATGACTTCTCAGGTGATGAACATGTCAACTAAGGAGTTATTCCTTTCGGACTAGGACTTCAGATAAAAGGCTTAGCATTTTGGACCTGCATACTTTTGAAGACATCATTATACAAATTTATTTTGTATATCTTGTGTAAATACAAGATGGAAATTTATGATGTTGATGGTAGATTTACATTGTTAAATTATAAACATTACTGATGTAATTTAACTTTGTAATTCTATTATATTTAGCATTTCTCATTTGTATCATGTGCAATGTAAACAATCTGATCATCACGATTATCACTCACGATATCGCGCCCCGGGAACCTTCCGCCCGACGGGACAACCGATCCTATCCCGCCGGCTCGGGGTGTGACAGATTGGTATCAGAGCCATGGTTATAGAGAAATATAGGTCATTTATTTAAACGGTTTGGCCTAGACTATAACCTAGGGACCCTGCATGTAGAGAATATAGGATTTAAGGCCTATTACATTATGTCTTCTGCATTCGATCATTGCACTAACCAATATTACTTTGGTTATGATCAGAATGCCGCCGCGAAGACAACCTCCTCTGTTGCCATTATCACAGGACCAAGCTCCACACTCCTCAACGCCATCACCAAATGACTCACCACCACCACCTCCTCCACCGCCTCCACCTCCTCCCCCACTGATCACACAGGCATCAGGTTCAGGCACGACTCCCATACTGGATCCTACCACCATCGCTTTGGTGACTCTACTGAGCAGCCAGATGACCAATCAGATGAAAGAGGCGATACCGGAGATGTTCAACCTTCTCCGTAATGAGATCAACAACACTGGCAATTCATCAGGAGAAGCCAGCGGGAATACTGGTAGTACTTCACACTACTCCTACAAGTCATTTGTAGGATGTAAGCCGCCTAGCTTTAGCGGATCTGAAGGATCCGTTGGATTAATCCAATGGATTGAAAAGATTGAGGGTACTCTGGACCTCTGCAGCTGTCCAGAGCATCATAAAGTCCGCTACTCTGCTGGAACATTCAACAAGCGGGCTCTGACCTGGTGGAATGGTCAGATCAACGCCCGAGGAAGAGAAGAAGCCATGGCCATGCCATGGGAGGACTTCAAGACACTGCTGCGAACAGAGTTCTGCCCCAAGAATGAGCTGCAGAAACTGGAGGTTGAATTATCCAACCATGTGATGAAGGGGGCTGATCACATGGGGTATACAACTCATTATCATGAGTTGGTTGCTTTGGTACCTGACATGGTACCAACCTTGGAGAAGAGAATAGACAGATATGTGGGTGGACTTCCCGCCTGCATCCAGGGCATGGTTGTTTCAGCCAACCCTACCACTGTTGAATCTGCAGTGAGACTGTCTGGAAAACTTACTGATTTGATGATTGCCTCTGGAGTTCTGAAGAAAGAGGCAGACACTGGCAAGAGAAAGGAAGAGTCTTCAAAGAAGCCACAACATCAGCAACACCCAAAGAAGAAGCAGAAATTTATCAAGAACTACGCTGTGGCTACTCCCCTGAATCAAGTAGCAACAGCCCAACAAAATGTGCCCAAGAGGCAGTATACTGGCCCACATCCTTTGTGTACTAAATGCCAGTATCATCATGCTGCGAACAACCAGTGCCGTCAATGCACGGGCTGTGGAAGAAAAGGGCATTGGGTTCAGCAGTGCAGACTGACACCAAATCCAGCAGTTAACAATGCTGCTCTAGCACTTCCTCCACCAGCTAATCAGAACAATGGTGGATGCTTCAACTGTGGCGAACAAGGCCACTTTGCAAAGAACTGCCCTAAGAAGGCACAACAAGCAGTTCAAGCTCCTCGTGGAAGAGCTTTTGTTATTGGAGCACCAGCTGCACGCCAGGACCCAAATGTGGTCACTGGTACGTTTCTCTTACATGACTTTTATGCATCTATTCTATTTGACACTGGTGCGGATCAGAGTTTTATCTCTGCCGACTTTGCATGCCAACTAGATTCTATAGAAGAACAGTTAGACTCCCCTTATATTATAGAAGTAGCTAACGGAAAACAGATCACGGTTAGTACAGTATACAGGAATTGCCCGTTGACACTTAATGGTCATACATTTGCCATCGACTTGATACCGATGGAGTTGGGTAGTTTCGACATCATTGTTGGAATGGATTGGCTTTCCTGTAACCGAGTGGAAGTCATCTGTTCTGAGAAGCTGCTTCGAATTCCATTACCTGATGATCGTGTATTGGAAGTCAGAGGGGATCAAGCAAAGCGAAGTGTCAAAATCATTTCTTGCATAAAGGCGCGTAAGTGTTTACAGAAGCAGTGTGTAGCTTTCCTAGCTCATGTGGTGGAAAAAGAGAAAGACAAGAAGAAGATACAAGATGTACCGGTAGTAAAAGAGTATCCAGAAGTATTTCCTGAAGACCTACCAGGTTTGCCACCTGTGCGACCGGTAGAATTCCGAATTGACTTAGTTCCTGGAGCAACTCCTGTTGCTAAATCTCCTTACCGGTTAGCACCTTCGGAAATGCAGGAATTGTCGAATCAGTTGCAGGAACTATTGGATAAAGGCTTCATCAGACCGAGCTACTCGCCTTGGGGAGCTCCGGTCTTGTTTGTGAAGAAGAAAGACGGATCATTCCGAATGTGCATAGACTACAGGGAGCTGAACAAACTAACCATTAAGAATCGGTATCCATTACCGAGGATTGATGATTTGTTTGACCAATTGCAAGGAGCTCAATATTTCTCGAAGATCGATCTACGGTCCGGCTATCATCAACTTAGAGTTCAAGATGAAGACATACCAAAGACGGCATTCCGAACCAGATACGGGCATTACGAATTCTTGGTGATGCCTTTCGGATTGACAAACGCACCAGCGGTATTCATGGACCTCATGAACCGAGTGTGCAAGCCGTACTTGGATCAGTTTGTCATTGTTTTTATTGATGACATACTGATTTATTCCAAGAGCAAAACAGAGCATGAGCAACATCTCAGGAAGATCTTGGAACTGTTGATGGAACAAAAACTCTATGCCAAGTTCTCTAAATGTGAATTTTGGTTAAGGGAAGTTCAGTTTCTTGGACACGTAGTCAACAGTGAGGGAATACACGTAGATCCTGCCAAGATTGAAGCAATAAAGAACCGGGACACTCCGAGAACGCCAACGGAAATACGGTCTTTTCTGGGATTGGCGGGTTATTATAGAAGGTTTATCTCGAACTTTTCTAAGATAGCTTTGCCTCTCACTAAGTTAACTCAGAAGAGTGAACCGTTTGTCTGGGAGCAGAAACAAGAGGATGCCTTTCAGACACTGAAGCAGAAGTTATGTAATGCTCCTATCTTATCACTCACAGAAGGATGTGATGACTTTGTAGTCTACTGTGATGCATCCCATCAGGGACTTGGTTGCGTACTGATGCAACGGGACAAAGTTATCGCCTATGCATCAAGACAGTTAAAAGTTCATGAAAAGAATTACACTACTCATGATCTTGAACTGGGAGCAGTGATCTTCGCACTGAAGATCTGGAGACATTATTTATATGGCACTAAGTGTACCATATTTACTGATCACAAGAGTCTGCAGCATATTTTTGATCAGAAGGAGCTCAACATGCGACAACGCCGTTGGGTAGAACTTCTGAATGATTACGATTGTGTGATCAAGTACCATCCGGGAAAGGCGAATGTTGTAGCTGATGCCTTGAGCCGGAAGGAACGGGTCAAACCCTTACGCGTTAGAGCTATGGGGATGACTGTGCAGACCAGTTTACAAGACATGATCATTCAAGCACAACAGGAATCAGTTGATAGAGGAAACTTGAAGAGAGAACTTGACTGCGGAGCAGAGAAACATTTAGAGACCAAGTCTGATGGAATGATCTACTATCAGGATCGTGTATGGATCCCTGCAGTGGACGAATTGAGAAGACTTATCTTCGATGAAGCACACAAGACAAAATACTCTGTTCATCCAGGTGCCGATAAAATGTATCAAGACTTGCGTGGATTTTATTGGTGGCCGGGTATGAAGAAAGACATAGCCGAGTACGTCGGTCGATGTCTAACGTGTGCGAAGGTAAAGGCGGAACACCAGAGACCGTTTGGTTTATTGGAACAGCCTGAGATTCCGCTCTGGAAGTGGGAACAAATAGCTATGGATTTCATTACCAAGCTACCCCGCACTTCCAGTGGTCATGATACTATCTGGGTTATCATTGATCGTTTGACGAAATCTGCTCACTTCTTGCCGATGCGTGAGACTTTCACGATGGATAAGCTGGCGAGATTGTACATCAATGAGATAGTGGTACGCCATGGTGTGCCATTGTCTATTATTTCTGATAGAGACAGCAGATTCACATCAAGGTTCTGGCAATCCCTGCAGAAATCTCTAGGGACACAGTTAAACCTGAGTACAGCTTACCACCCTCAAACGGATGGTCAAAGCGAACGTACTATTCAAACCCTAGAGGATATGTTAAGAACCTGTATTTTGGATTTCGGTGGGAATTGGGATTCTCATTTTCCACTGATTGAGTTCTCCTACAACAACAGTTACCACAGCAGTATCGGATGTGCACCATTCGAGGCTTTCTATGGTCGGAAATGTCGATCACCGATATGTTGGACCGAAGTGGGAGATAATCGTATAACTGGGCCAGAACTTATTCAGGAGACCACTGACAAGATTGCTCAGATTCAGAGAAGATTGCAAGCTACAAGAAGCAGACAGAAAAGCTACGCTAACAAACGGCGTAAGCCGTTGGAATTCCAAGTGGGAGACCGAGTCATGTTAAAGGTATCCCCATGGAAAGGCGTTGTACGCTTTGGAAAGAAAGGCAAGTTAGCACCACGATACGTGGGACCGTTCGAAATCATCGAACGTATTGGTTCTGTGGCGTATAGACTGAGATTACCAGATGAACTCAGTGGTGTGCATGACGTGTTTCACGTCTCGAACTTAAAGAAATGCCTTACTGACGAAGCACTCGTCATTCCACTCGAAGAAATTCAAGTCGATGATCAGTTGCACTTTATCGAAGAACCTTTAGAGATTATGGATCGCAAAGTCAAGCAACTGAGGCGAAGCCGTATTCCGATAGTAATGGTTCGTTGGAACTCAAGATGCGGACCCGAATTTACTTGGGAACGTGAAGATCACATGAAGTTAAAGTATCCCCAACTGTTTGAAGAAGAAGCGGTACCCGATAACAATTCTTAAATTTCGGGACGAAATTTCTCTAACAAGGGGAGACTGTAACATCAGTGCCGGAAACGTCACCAGAACAGTGATTGTAAACAGTACATGAACAGTAATCAGGTACAAGTCGTACGTAATTCAGTGTATTTCATGTTCATGTCAAACATTATTATCATTTCATGTTATCATAATGCAAATTCACAGTCATTTCAGAGAAACAAGTTCAGAACAATGGTTCTTGAGTCAGATAATTATCTGGCAACACAGAATCATCATGTGATTTATTTGTTAGGATTTTATTATGTATAAACGTATGTGAGGCTTTACAGAACAAAACAACACGAATGTCGTTACGCGAATGCTAAACCTACGGATTATTTGTATAGGTGACGATCTGTACGAATAAATCTGAAAGTTTAACGTTCTGAATGATATTCAATAATTAGAAAACAATATTGAAAAGTGTAGTTATCGTCGTGTTTGATCGGGTGACGATCCGAACAAATACGCGCGATGACTGCGCGATTCGATTTAAACATTAAATAAATATTTTGTGAATGAAATAATTAAAAGATATTTAGTTAATTTATTAGGAATCACAACCTAAAATAATTTCCTAAATTCTATTTTTAAAACCGAGTCGTTTTGTAACGGAAACGACGAGAAACCGGTGATTTTACGCAAAACCACGCGAAACCGAACGAACCCGAACGAAACCCGGTATTTACCCCTCATTTAATGAGGCATTGATGGTGTCAACAACCACCACCAACCAGATTTATCCCCAAATTTTCGTCACCCCTCTCCTCAAGCTCTCTCTCTCTAAAGTTTTCATCTTCTCTCTAAGATTTCTTGTTGGATTCTCAACCATTTCATGTGTTCTTGGTGTCAAAATCATCACCATTACTTGTAGTATTCGAAAGTACAACAGATCTAGGCATTCCTTCAACAGATTTGAGGTAAAATTAGTGTTTTTGTTCGTTTTAAGGGTTTGAAAACCCTAATGTCGAGCCCTTCATTCAACCGGTTTTTAACCTAACCCGAGCCTAGGAAAACATATCACAACACTTTAGAACAAAGTAGGAACGAGTGGATATCCATGGTTGTGGGTAAATCACGAATTTAGGATGGTTGCATCTTCAAGACCACGCAGGCCGAATGTGGTTCATCAGACCGGCCGAATGGCCTTATTCGGAGTACATTCGCCGAATGGCTTTAGCCATGCTCACTCCATTCGCCAACATTCATTCGTCAACTGCCATTTGCCAACTCCTATTCTCCGAATGACAGGCCGAAGAACCACTATCATTCGCCACCCCTCCTTTGGCGAATGGCCTTGCTTCGCCCGAAACAGATCCATTCGATCGGCCAAGGAGCCTTGTCAATCGGCAGCCATCATTCGGTTAACCCGAGCCTAGGAAAACATATCACAACACTTTAGAACAAAGTAGGAACGAGTGGATATCCATGGTTGTGGGTAAATCACGAATTTAGGATGGTTGCATCTTCAAGACCACGCAGGCCGAATGTGGTTCATCAGACCGGCCGAATGGCCTTATTCGGAGTACATTCGCCGAATGGCTTTAGCCATGCTCACTCCATTCGCCAACATTCATTCGTCAACTGCCATTTGCCAACTCCTATTCGCCGAATGACAGGCCGAAGAACCACTATCATTCGCCACCCCTCCTTTGGCGAATGGCCTTGCTTCGCCCGAAACAGATCCATTCGATCGGCCAAGGAGCCTTGTCAATCGGCAGCCATCATTCGGTTAACACATATTCGGTCAAGCATACATTCGACCCAAGCCATTCGCTCGAGCATCTCTCTCGGCCAACCAACCTACCCATTCGAATGAGATAACCCTTCGGCCTAATACATGAACATGGGTACATACAATATGTGTGTGTGTGCACGGGGTATTGTACGTGGACCCATGCATGGAGAAACGTATTAGGGTTTCTTCATATACACTTAACATAGGATCCATTAGGACAAAGTATAGGATGGTTTATTTAAACTATCAAAGCTTAGTAGATCAATGAGCAAACAAGAAATCGTTTAGATGATCAAAGTCGAATAATGGGCCCGAGGGTGGCCCAATGGGCTTAACTTAAGCCATCATGTAAAAGTTCATTTCTTTGGATTAATAATGCTATTAATAAAAGGAATTGATTTATAAACCTTATTAAATTGAACTGAATTAAATGATTTCTAATTAAATGGTTTATTTAAAACGAGTTAACTTAAAATTATTTTAACTAAAGATTAGTAATTACTATTGTGAGATAAAGGGGTTGCTTATGGGTAATAAGGTTAGTCTAGTTAGAGGAAATCTTAGAATCACATTAGTAATCTATGACACTTAGTCGCACACCGAGACAAAACCCTAGTTAAGACGTCTATTATACATACTTATCGTCTACGAATTTTCTTAAAATAACACAGGTGCTAAAGATACGTAAGCAACAGTCAAAGAGCGCGCATTATCTTTTGTGAATCATTTGCACAGCAACACAGGTGAGTTCATTGCCCCTTTTCTAAACATTTTTGTTTTAAACGCGGGGCTGAGAAGCATGCGTAAACTGTTTTATTTAAACTGTTTATTTAATTGCTTTTATTTATTATATGTTTTACATATATATGTTTGGTTGATACTCCTAGACTCCTGTCTAGGAAATTATTAAACAGATCAAATTATCAAACTAATTAAAGTACTCTTATGAGTAATACTTTAATTCTAAACTCTAAACAAACCCCTAGTCCATTCAGTTCAAATTCAATAATCTAAATTCAAAGTGAAATCATATGAACTAAAGCAAAAGATCATGTTCAAGAAACTTAACTCAGAGTGTGATCTGAGAACCAAGAATCATAATCAAATCAATTATCATTGTGAATCATGGGAATTCTAAAGATCAAGATTAAGAGGCTCAATGAATCAGAAATCATAAATGTGTGTGAATCATGGAAATAATGAAATCATTATAATCTAATGAAATCATTAATATTCAAGTTAAGGTGGATGTCAGTTGTATAGGGAATCAAGACCATGTGTAACACACATATAAAGTCCCTTCAGGTATAGAAGACTCTTGTAGTCAGGCTATACGGGCAACAACGTGAACAATCATTGAAATCAATATCAAAGTCCAAGAGAATCAAGAGATCAAGAATCAAAGGATATCCTTAAAGTCCCCGCATGTACAGAAGACCTTTGGGTCAAGCTGTAAGGGCAAAACATTAAAGTCCCCGCATGTACAGAAGATCTTTGGGTCAGGCTGTATGGGCATCATTAAAATCCCGTCACGCCCAGGTATACTCCTTGTGAGTTATGCCTGGTATGGGTCACGTGTGAGAGGTTACAACTTGGACAACCACCAATAACTAAGTCTAATTGATTGAGTAAAAACCATACCCAATCATCATGTCTTAGTTGTATTTAAATGTTTTATTTAATTATTTGATTAAATAGTGACAATTTACTAATATCACTGATTTTGGGAAATCATGTATCTATGTTCAAAATCAAGAGAGTCAAAGGTAAATCAAGTTTTGGGAAATCATAATCTAAATCAGAAGTGTGTTAGGTAAAAATGCTTAATTATCATTAACATCAATGTCCTATGCGGATTAGTATGTGGTGGGATGGCGTCTGGGCGGGGTTGTAGCCTTGACCCAGGGGTATGCCCTATATATAAGCATACCGATCAGGATGATGCAGGTGATGTTAATGAGGTTAGGGTCTTTACCGGAAGAGATTTTCAAATCATTTTCATTTACAAAACTATATGAACTCACCAACCATGTGTTGACTTGATTTTTGTATGACTTCTCAGGTGATGAACAGGTCAACTAAGAAGTTATTCCTTTCGGACTAGGACTTCAGATAGAAGGCTTAGCATTTTGGACCTGCATACTTTTGAAGACATCATTATACAAATTTATTTTGTATATCTTGTGTAAATACAAGATGGAAATTTATGATGTTGATGGTAGATTTACATTGTTAAATTATAAACATTACTGATGTAATTTAACTTTGTAATTCTATTATATTTAGCATTTCTCATTTGTATCATGTGCAATGTAAACAATCTGATCATCACGATTATCACTCATGATATCGCGCCCAGGGAACCTTCCGCCCGACGGGACAACCGATCCTATCCCGCCGGCTCGGGGTGTGACATTTACTGTATTTAAGTTTTCACTTAAACACATACAACTGTGGTTTGTTTTCTGAGTTCTATTGTCACACAACTGTTTACGCACTGTATTTACACATAGTAAATGGTGAAAATACACGCACTATACGGACTTTCCGGACGGTTTGGTACCAGTGGTCACAGTCTCCCTTGTTAAAGAAATTTCGTCCCGAAATTTAAGCGTCATTGTCGGGTGCTACTTTTTCTTTGCATAGGTCGAGATGTTTTGATATCGTGTGTCTCCTTGTATGTTAGTGGTTCTCATTGAATCTAAGCTTTGTGTCTATTTATGAAATGAACAGGCATAACCCGACTGTTTATAGTGATCCGACAGTCATTAGATTCACTGAGAGTGTTTGGTAGCTTGGCATTTTAATCTATAGCTGTTGATGTACACTCTCATCGTGGTATTCATTTTGTTACATAATTTCATGATCCTTACTGTTTGCTATGATTCTTATGCTCGCGTGCTAATCCCTGTTAGGAGAAACCTCTCATTTCTCCCCTTGTTAGAATGGATTCGTATATTGTCTGGTAGGACAACATTGACGGATGTAATCGTGAGTTTTCGTTTCCAAGAAATGGGATTTATGAATGCATCTCTGCCGTTCACTATAATGACATGCAAAATATTTTATCGGATTAAAGGACTTCATCCCTATCAGGGACAAAGCATACGTACTGATGATGGTATTGACACCACTCGTGTCCATCACTTTGAATTCCATGGTATGTGTTTGTTCACTAAAGGTAAGTGAATAATAAGTTCGTTTCCTTTAATGTAAGAGATATCCGAGTGTTGCCCCTATTGTGAGTAAGTTCTAAACTAACTTTGAAGAGGCAACGATAATCTATGCTAGTATTTGTCACACCCCCACCTCTCGTCACCTAAGATGATGTCACTGAAACGTTTGCGAAAGCATAGTGGTGATGTCTCCGAGATGAGGGGTGACTTACTTGATCCGATATCACAAGCACACAGATTAACTTAAAAGAAATACATTACAAGGATATCGTAATCACCACCAATATTACATTACATAATCTAAGTTTATTACATTTATTTAATTACAAGTGTTTAAAGTGCTGCCTCACAGGTTGGTCACTGTCTTCCTGCAAAAAGATTTAAATTTGAAACGTCAGCACAAAGCTAGTGAGATCATACAGTTCAAGTTCCACAATATGATATGATATGATATGTAATTATAAGTTCTCAAAAAGTTCTGTTCAAGATAACCATGTGACCTGTATTCAGTTCCTTTCGGACTGTTCTGTTCTTGTTCTATAAAGATACTACCCGTCAGTAAATATCTTGGTGCCTCATTGTCTTAATGTCTATCACAACACATTAAGAAGTTCTGGAAACAGATAACAAACATTTACACCAAGGGGAGTTGCAAGCTCCCGGCAAATGGGTTGTCAGCCAATAGTACTATCAATGTTTTCTGTTCGGCCCCACATGGGTTCACTAGATACAGTTCGTACATGAGGACTTAAGTTCTGTGATAGTGTTCTGTTCTACAGGCAAAATCCAATGAAATCCACAAGTTCTCAACAATCACATGAAATCACGCAGATAACAGTGATACATATCATATAGTTCTGAAAAGTTTTACAGCGCTACCCCGATGTTTATAAAAGAGTAAAAAGAAAAGGGGTTGTACGAAACTCACATGATAATACAGATGTAGCATAATACCTCACAACTGGTAATAAAGGGGTGATTCTGCATTTATTTATGTTTAATGAGTTATTTATGGTTTTAACTTACTGATTAGATCTTTTTGAACGTTCAATGTCAAAGACATTGCCTTGAAAGTCATCAAACTGATATTAAGTATTTAATTGATTAATTTTGTTATCATATCATACAATGTATGATAATGTAGGAACCTACATTGAATTAGATTCCTAATACAAGGTTGATGACACTCTTGATTAATCAGAATAATCTAGGATTAACCAAATAGTTAATGTTGTTGATTATAATGCTAACACAGTTTCTAGATGGTTTAATTGCTTAGGAATGATTAATCCTTATTATTGATTACCCAAATATCATGAAATATCACAATGTAGTATTAGAATAGGTATAATAACCATGTTTAACATACTAATCTGACTGTTATCATAAACATCAGATAATCGTTCCAATGAGTATGTTAATGATCGTGATTAGTTTGAAACACTTGGATTTAACATTGCATTTCAAGGATTAATCCAACTAATCACCTACATTGTTATAATCAAATGGTTTATACCATTATAATCATGGATATGGTTTCATGCAAACCGGGCATTACAACGGATCAAAACAAGGATTTAACCGTTAAAACATCGTGTTCTTTGTTTATAATCAATCATAGCCATCATCTAGGCAATAATCAACAATCCTAACTATGTCATTACGTTCAAAATCAAGATCTAATCAATCATTATCAAACTAGAAGGTTAAAAATGAACTGTTACCTAATCAGAAGGATATCTGGCTTCACAACAACGATCAGAACTTGTAGATATGATCCCTGGTATGTTTGGTGACTTCTGGTGGCTTCAAGGTGGTGTTTTGGTGGTGGTTTGGCCGGAGTTTTGATCTGTGAGTCGAAGGTGTTCGAGAAGTTTTAAAAATAAACTTCTGCATGAAATCTGATG
The DNA here is from genome assembly GCA_009363875.1 of Mikania micrantha. NCBI lineage: Eukaryota > Viridiplantae > Streptophyta > Magnoliopsida > Asterales > Asteraceae > Mikania > Mikania micrantha. Next base: position 3,885,717 of record CM018696.1, on the reverse strand, counting down.
AAGAAGATCAATTCATTGCACCGCCTCACCCGTCGCGTACCGCGACGAGGAGCCAAAATGGCTTCGCGTACCGCGAAGAAATCCGGAAGAATATAAGATATTTTGATGCATCGCGTACCGCGAAGGACCCTCGACCCTTCCTTCGCGTATCGCGACGAGTCCAATCGTCCAACACTTAGAAATTTTTCTTCGTTTTTCGATTTCGGGCAATCCAGGACTCCGTTTTGTGCACGGTTTTCGCCCACGTTCATCATTTCTCGCATACTATCGATCTGTAACAATTACAATCATTAAATCAACGTGGATTTCTAGAACGATCAAATGTGCTCACATCATTAATGACATAATTCTCGTATGCAACTGTCACAGTCTCCTCCTGTTAGAGAAATTTCGTCCCGAAATTTAGTGAAGACTTACATTATGACAATCGTTTATGAGAATAGATGTGGATATTTTTCTTTCAATTGATCTTCACGTTCCCACGTATACTCGGGTCCACGTTGCGAGTTTCATCGAACTTTAACGATTGGTATGCGAACCTGTTTCAGCACTTTCATCTCTCGATCCATTACCTCTACTGGTTCTTCACTGAATTGAATTTTTTCATCAATATGAATCTTTTCTAGAGGTACGATCAATGATTCATCAGTTAAGCACTTTTTAAGATTGGATACATGAAAAACATCGTGAATGTTACTAAGTTCAAGAGGTAACTCAAGTCTGTAGGCTACTGATCCAATTCGTTCACGAATTTTGAATGGCCCTACAAATCTTGGTGAAAGTTTATCTCTCTTCCTGAATCTGAAAATGCCCTTCCAAGGTGACATTTTCAACATTACTCGATCACCTATTTGGAATTCTAATGGTCTTCGACGATTATCAGCATAACTCTTTTGACGATCGCGAGCAGCTTTAATTCGTTCTTGAATGAGTGCGATCTTATCAGTGTTTTCCTGAATGAATTCTGGGGCTATGATTTGACTCTCACCTACCTCTGACCAACAGATAGGCGATCTACACTTGCGTCCATAAAGTGCTTCGAATGGAGCGCATTGAATACTGGTAAGGTAGCTGTTGTTGTATGAAAATTCAACAAGTGGAAGATTAATATCCCAGCTACCTCCAAAATCAATCACACAGCTTTTGAGCATGTCTTCAAGAGTTTGATTCGTTCGTTCAGTCTGCCCGTCTGTTTGTGGATGATAAGCTGTGCTCATATTGATTTGTGTGCCCAGAGCATTCTGAAGAGTTTGCCAAAATCGTGACATAAATCGACTATCTCTGTCAGAAATGATAGAGATGGGTACTCCGTGTCGAGATACAATCTCATTAACATAGAGTTTAGCGAGTCGATCCATAGAATAATCTTCTCGGATGGGTTAGAAATGCGCAGATTTAGTAAGGCGATCAACGATAACCCATATAGAGTCGTGATTACGTGAGGTTCTGGGTAATTTAGTGATGAAATTCATAGAGATCTGATTCCATTTCCACATGGGAATCTCAGGTTGTTGTAATAACCCAGAGGGTCGTTGATGTTCGGCATTAACTTTGAGACATGTTAAACATCGATCCACGTATTCAGCTATATGTTTCTTCATTCCAGGCCACCAGTAAAAATCTTTAAGATCTTTATACATTTTATCAGCACCTAGATGAATAGAATACCTGGATTTGTGCGCCTCATCCAAGATAATTGTTCGAGAGTTACCGAATAAAGGAATCCACATTCGGCTTTTGAAATACAGCACTCCGTCAGCTTTCGTTTCGAGTTTCTTGTCTAATCCCCTCAGTCCTTCAGCAGAATAATTCGTTGCTTGTAAAGCTTGCTGCTGAGCTTCTTTAATTTGAGGAATTAGACTAGTTTGAATAGTCATACCTAATGCTTTCACACGTAAAGGTTTGACTCTTTCCTTGCGACTCAAGGCATCGACTACGACATTCGCTTTACCTGGATGATAACGAATTTCACAGTCGTAGTCATTTAAAAGTTCAACCCACCGCCTCTGTCGCATGTTCAACATTTTCTGATCTAGAATGTGTTGAAGACTTTTATGATCAGTGTATATAATACACTTGGTTCCGTATAAATAGTGTCTCCAAATCTTGAGTGCAAACACCACTGCACCAAGTTCTAGATCGTGAGTAGTATAGTTCTTCTCGTGTACTTTCAGCTGTCGAGAAGCGTAAGCAATTACCTTATCATTATGCATTAAAACACACCCAAGACCTTGATTAGAAGCATCACAGTACACTGTGAAATTATCAGTACCTTCCGGTAATGCCAAGATAGGTGCGTTGCAGAGTTTGTGTTTCAACAGTTGGAACGCCTCCTCCTGTTGAGAACCCCATATGAACGGTTGATTTTTCTGTGTCAATGTGGTTAATGGCAAGGCTATCTTTGAAAAGTTCTTCATAAACCGACGATAATAACCTGCCAACCCCAAGAATTGACGTATTTCAGTCGAGGTTCGTGGTGTCTCCCATTGTTTCACCGCTTGAATCTTACTGGGATCCACTTGAATACCGTTCTCGTTTACTACGTGCCCAAGAAATTGAACTTCTCGTAACCAAAATTCACACTTGGAGAATTTGGCATATAATTTCTCATGTGCCAAAATTTCTAGGATTAATTTCAAGTGTTGAGCATGTTCTTGTTGGTTTCGAGAATAAATGAGAAAATCATCAATAAACACAATCACAAATTTATCCAGATAAGGTCTACATACTCGATTCATCAGATCCATGAAAACTGCTGGTGCATTTGTTAAACCAAACGGCATTACTAGAAATTCATAATGTCCGTACCGGGTTCGGAAAGCAGTTTTTGGAACATCATCGTCATGGCTTCGCAACTGATGGTATCCGGATCTCAAATCAATTTTTGAGAAGTAAGTAGCACCTTGCAATTGATCAAACAGATCATTGATACGAGGTAGTGGATAACGGTTCTTGATTGTCAGTTTATTGAGTTCTTTGTAGTCAATGCACATCCTGAATGAACCATCCTTCTTTTTCACAAAAAGAATAGGTGCTCCCCAGGGTGAGAAACTAGGTCTAATAAAACCTTTGTCTAAAAGTTCCTGTAATTGACCTAAAAGTTCTTGCATTTCCGATGGCGCAAGCCGATATGGGGCTTTAGCAACCGGTGCAGCGCCTGGGATCAAGTCAATACGAAATTCAACCTGTCTCATTGGGGGTAATCCTGATATGTCCTCAGGAAATACTTCAGGAAAATCTTTGACTACTAGGATGTATGTGATTTGTTTAGGTGGAGAATTGTGCTGAGTCACGTGTGCCAGGAAAGCATAACAGCCTTTCCTTAAGAATTTCTGAGCTCGTATACAAGATATGATACCAAGTTTTCTACCAGCTCGTTCTCCTTGAACTACCAGTGTATTACCGTTAGGTAATGGATTACAGATCATCTTGTTTTGACACACAACTTCCGCTTGGTTATCAGAAAGCCAATCCATGCCAACAACGACATCAAAGCTCCCAAGCTCAATAGGAAGTAAATTGATATTGAAAAGATGATCATTCAAATTCAAGGAACATCCTTGAATAACACTGTTAGTTTTGATCAACTTGCCATTGGCAAGTTCAATGACATAAGGAGTTTCTAGATCTACCGTAGGCAATAAAAGTAATGATGCAAATTCAGGAGAGATAAAACTCTTATTTGCCCCTTTATCAAATAAAACTGATGCGTAAAGATTATTGAGTAGAAACATACCAGTGACAATATTTGCATCATGCCTTGCCTCAGTTGCACCAATCTGAAAAGCTCTCCCCTAGCTTCATTCCCTTGATTGGTGTTGTTGTTGTTCGGACAGTTCCTCATAAGATGGTCAGGACTTCCACACTTGAAGCATAACCGATTGTTTTGAGTGGTTTGTCGTGGTGCTTGGTTTGGTGTTTGAGCAGGAAAGTTGCAATATTTAGCGTAGTGTCCTGCTCTGTTACAGTTCAGACAAACAGGACACGGTCCTGTGTGATGGAATGGACACTTATTGCATTTGGGCACCTGCCCAGTATAAGCTTTCCTTTCAGGAATAGCAGGACCATAGTTTTTCACAGTTGGCTTGCTCTGGGTGATCTCAGCCGGAGCTTTCGCCTTGGTTTTGCCAAACCACTTTCGTTTAGTACCTTTAGAAACATTAGAGGTACCGACATCACTACGGCTCACCGCTGTCTGAGTTTTCAAGGACAGAGTACCACTCCTTACCGCCTCATTTGTAAGCTTAGTGGTTAACAAAATTGAATGTTTCAGAGTTGTGGGTTCAGCTGCGGTCTCCATTCCCCGAATCTGGGGAATCAAACCCTTAATGTACTTTTCGACCAAACCTGCTTCCGTAGGAAACATATCGGGAAGTAAGCAAGTAAGTTCATGAAACCGATCGGTGTAAGCCAAACAATCAGCACCGATCATAGAGTGATTCCAGAATTCGTCCTGGAGTTTTTGAATTTCAGTGATTGGGCTGTATTCTGATCTAATCAGAATTTTAAAATCGTTCCAGCTCATCGAGTCAACTGTAGCTGTGCCCAAAGTCTTAGCCTGGGTATTCCACCAGGTTAAAGCTGAATCTTTTAAAGAACAGGCAGCATAAGACACCTTATGCTCCTCCAGACACTGACTGATTTTGAGTTTGGTTTCCATCTCCTCAATCCACCTTAAAAGACCAGCCGCTCCTTCCTTGCCTGTAAAAGTAGGAGGGTTGCAAGAAGCAAAGTACTTATATGTACACCCTTGCTGTGGTGGATCAGGAACAGTTGCTTTTGTGGTTGTTGTACCGGTAGTAGTATGGGTCTCTACGTGACCACCAGTAGCATTATGTTCAGTATGATCGTGGTTCCCACCAGAACCTGCAGTGATATGTGGTTGGTGTTGTGTCAGAACACCACAAGCAGATAGCTGTTCTCGTACAATTCGTGCTATCATGGCTTCGTTTGTTTCAGATCCACTTGTACCTGCAGGTGGAACAGTGTTCGCTCCAGGGTTCACTGGTGGAGCAGTATTTGTTTCCAAATTCTCAGGTGGAATCATGTTCACTTCCGGATTAACACGTGGATCCGGATTTGAGTCAACATTCAAAGGTGGAATTTGATTCTGTTCAGGGTTTGTAATGTTCTGGGCAGCTCTCTTAGCTGGTCGACCTCTTTTAGGAGCCATTATTCTGCTCACATGCAGACAAACTCAGGTCAGTTCAAGAACATTAAAATATAACCCTTTCTATCACATAAATTCAATCATATTCAGTTACACTGAAAATTATATTGAAATGTGATTATAAGGAATATAGTATAACTACATGAATTTAGTCCAAACATGTTCTCCATACACACAGATCACACATATGTTCGTAGTTATACTCAGTCCTGTTAATTCAAAAACATGTTAAAATATTTCACAGCTCACAGTACTGTGATATAAATATATTATTACCCATGTTTTTGATAAATTCAGATTCAGGACATTGATAAGTTCTCACATTGATATGTTCTCACGTTGATAGGTTCTCACAGTGATATGTTCTCATACAGATATGTTCTCAAATTTATATGTTCTCGCACATGTTCTATGATATGTTCTCAGTTCATGCACTAGATTTGTTTTCACACAACCAATAGATATGTTCTCGTACAGTATGGCTCCCGTACTGTACTTTTAGCGATAGATATGTTCTTATTTAGATATGTTCGCATACAGTATTGCTCCCGTACTGTATTTTAGCGATAGATATGTTCTTATTTAGATATGTTCGCATACAGTATTGCTCCCGTACTGTATTTTAGCGATAGATATGTTCTCATTTAGATATGTTCGCATACAGTATTGCTCCCGTACTGTATTTTAGCGATAGATATGTTCTAATTTAGATATGTTCGCATACAGTATTGCTCCCGTACTGTATTTTAGCGATAGATATGTTCTCATTTAGATATGTTCGCATTCAGTATTGCTCCCGTACTGTATTTTAGCGATAGATATGTTCTCACACAGAGTTGTTCTCACACAGAATTGTTCTCACACAGAATTGCTCTCACACAGAATTGCTCTCACACAGAAATGTTTATAGTTCACACAACACCCAAATAGTGTATTACACAGACTGATATATAAAAATACCCATTTTATTATATTACTATCATCAGTTTGTACAGACTACCGAGACAACACACAACATTACAACCAGAAAAGAAAAGAAAACTCCCCCAACATCTAATCCTCCACTGTCCGTATACAGGTGATATGAAGATCCCAGAATGATCTTCTGAACATACTTATCGCATAAAATACGATAAGAAGGAAAATATCATGGCCACAACTGCCATGATCACTGCCAGGACTATCATCCTGGTCTCAGTACTCACCACTCCAAACCATGCTAAAAACTCTGTCACTCTCTCTCTCACCCACATCCATCCCTCGGTCACCAGTGCCACTTGCCGCCAAAATGCAGCAAGCATAGTCTGTCCCCAGGTCATCCTCAACCTATCATCAACCGCGGTTCTCCACGCTCGAGTATCAGTATCCAAAGCCTTCACTTGATCCATTAAGGTCAAGTGGGAAGTAAGGATCTCCAATATGGTCATACGAGTATCCTCAACCGTAGCCTGACATTGTTGCAGGCTCTGCTGTGTGCCCTGCAAGTTTTGAGTAACTTGCTACAACTGTGCCCTCAGCTCTGCCTGATGGGAGGATTCTCCCACCTCGTGTATAGCATGAGGCTCGTCCCTGGAAGCCAGCTGCCTCCGTGGAGGTAATCCCGTGGTCTTGCAGGCTTGACCCCGCATTCTCCTGAGTCCATCCCAAGCCGGGACTCTCTGTGGTGAAGGGCTGTGTCGTTCCTCTGCTGCTACATTCTCAGCACGAGGCTGAGAACGTCCAGGTGATGCTACCTGTGCTGGTGATGGTGGTGGTGGCACCTGTGGCACTGCGGGTGGCGCCTGTGAGGCTGCAGTCGATGCCACAGAAGGATCCGAAGTACCATCCACAATAACATGAGGAAATCTCTGATAAATATACTGTTAACCTCGGTCGGCCATAGCTGTACAATCAAAATTTCTAATCAATATCATGAAGTAAATATTAAATAACAATATTTAATATGAACATGATATGATGTTTCTTCCTATCTCAGAACAACTATTCGTCCTTATAGTTGTTAATGTTCTGCTTGAATTAAATTAAACTAGAACGCACACGTGTTGCGAATTTCAGTTATGCTGGCCATTCATAACTGGAATTCGTACCACCTGATTATTCTGGCTTCATTCAAAACAAGTGTTGTTCGTTATTAATGTTCGGTGCTCTCTGTGTCACTATACGAGCCTATGGTTATAGTTTAGGTTTCTAAGTCAACCTAATTCTCTATAACATGTGGCTCTGATACTACCCTGTCACACCCCCACCTCTCGTCACCTGAGATGATGTCACTGAAACGTTTGTGGAAGCATAGTGGTGATGTCTCCGAGATGAGGGGTGACTTACTTGATCCGATATCACAAGCACACAGATTAACTTAAAAGAAATACATTACAAGGATGTCGTAATCACAACCAATATTACATTACATAATCTAAGTTTATTACATTTATTTAATTACAAGTGTTTAAAGTGCTGCCTCACAGGTTGGTCACTGTCTTCCTGCAAAAAGATTTAAATTTGAAACGTCAGCACAAAGCTGGTGAGATCACACAGTTCAAGTTCCATAATATGATATGATATGTAATTATAAGTTCTCAAAAAGTTCTGTTCAAGATAACCATGGGACCTGTATCTAGTTCCTTTCGGACTGTTCTGTTCTTGTTCTATAAAGATACTACCCTTCGGTAAATATCTTGGTGCCTCATTGTCTTAATGTCTATCACAACACATTAAGAAGTTCTGGAAACAGATAACAAACATTTACACCAAGGGGAGTTGCAAGCTCCCGGCAAATGGGTTGTCAGCCAATAGTACTATCAATGTTTTCTGTTCGGCCCCACATGGGTTCACTAGATACAGTTCGTACATGAGGACTTAAGTTCTGTGATAGTGTTCTGTTCTACAGGCAAAATCCAATGAAATCCACAAGTTCTCAACAATCACATGAAATCACGCAGATAACAGTGATACATATCATATAGTTCTGAAAAGTTTTACAGCGCTACCCCGATGTTTATAAAAGAGTAAAAAGAAAAGGGGTTGTACGAAACTCACATGATAATACAGATGTAGCATAATACCTCACAACTGGTAATAAAGGGGTGATTCTGCATTTATTTATGTTTAATGAGTTATTTATGGTTTTAACTTACTGATTAGATCTTTTTGAACGTTCAATGTCAAAGACATTGCCTTGAAAGTCATCAAACTGATATTAAGTATTTAGTTGATTAATTTTGTTATCATATCATACAATGTATGATAATGTAGGAACCTACATTGAATTAGATTCCTAATACAAGGTTGATGACACTCTTGATTAATCAGAATAATCTAGGATTAACCAAATAGTTAATGTTGTTGATTATAATGCTAACACAGTTTCTAGATGGTTTAATGGCTTAGGAATGATTAATCCTTATTATTGATTACCCAAATATCATGAAATATCACAATGTAGTATTAGAATAGGTATAATAACCATGTTTAACATACTAATCTGACTGTTATCATAAACATCAGATAATCGTTCCAATGAGTATGTTAATGATCGTGATTAGTTTGAAACACTTGGATTTAACATTGCATTTCAAGGATTAATCCAACTAATCACCTACATTGTTATAATCAAATGGTTTATACCATTATAATCATGGATATGGTTTCATGCAAACCGGGCATTACAACGGATCAAAACAAGGATTTAACCGTTAAAACATCGTGTTCTTTGTTTATAATCAATCATAGCCATCATCTAGGCAATAATCAACAATCCTAACTATGTCATTACGTTCAAAATCAAGATCTAATCAATCATTATCAAACTAGAAGGTTAAAAATGAACTGTTACCTAATCAGAAGGATATCTGGCTTCACAACAACGATCAGAACTTGTAGATATGATCCCTGGTATGTTTGGTGACTTCTGGTGGCTTCAAGGTGGTGTTTTGGTGGTGGTTTGGCCGGAGTTTTGATCTGTGAGTCGAAGGTGTTCGAGAAGTTTTAAAAATAAACTTCTGCATGAAATCTGATGAAGAAGATCAATTCATTGCACCGCCTCACCCGTCGCGTACCGCGACGAGGAGCCAAAATGGCTTCGCGTACCGCGAAGAAATCCGGAAGAATATAAGATATTTTGATGCATCGCGTACCGCGAAGGACCCTCGACCCTTCCTTCGCGTATCGCGACGAGTCCAATCGTCCAACACTTAGAAATTTTTCTTCGTTTTTCGATTTCGGGCAATCCAGGACTCCGTTTTGTGCACGGTTTTCGCCCACGTTCATCATTTCTCGCATACTATCGATCTGTAACAATTACAATCATTAAATCAACGTGGATTTCTAGAACGATCAAATGTGCTCACATCATTAATGACATAATTTTCGTATGCAACTGTCACAGTCTCCTCCTGTTAGAGAAATTTCGTCCCGAAATTTAGTGAAGACTTACATTATGACGATCGTTTATGAGAATAGATGTGGATATTTTTCTTTCATTTGATCTTCACGTTCCCACGTATACTCGGGTCCACGTTGCGAGTTTCATCGAACTTTAACGATTGGTATGCGACTACGTTTCAGCACTTTCATCTCTCGATCCATTACCTTTACTGGTTCTTCACTGAATTGAATTTTTTCATCAATATGAATCTCTTCTAGAGGTACGATCAATGATTCATCAGTTAAGCACTTTCAACATTACTCGATCACCTATTTGGAATTCTAATGGTCTTCGACGATTATCAGCATAACTCTTTTGACGATCGCGAGCAGCTTTAATTCGTTCTTGAATGAGTGCGATCTTATCAGTGGTTTCCTGAATGAATTCTGGGCCTATGATTTGACTCTCACCTACCTCTGACCAACAGATAGGCGATCTACACTTGCGTCCATAAAGTGCTTCGAATGGAGCACATTGAATACTGGTATGGAAGCTGTTATTGTATGAAAATTCAACAAGTGGAAGATGAATATCCCAGCTACCTCCAAAATCAATCACACAGCTTCTGAGCATGTCTTCAAGAGTTTGATTCGTTCGTTCAGTCTGCCCGTCTGTTTGTGGATGATAAGCTGTGCTCATATTGATTTGTGTGCCCAGAGCATTCTGAAGAGTTTGCCAAAATCGTGACATAAATCGACTATCTCTGTCAGAAATGATAGAGATGGGTACTCCGTGTCGAGATACAATCTCATTAACATAGAGTTTAGCGAGTCGATCCATAGAATAATCTTCTCGGATGGGTTAGAAATGCGCAGATTTAGTAAGGCGATCAACGATAACCCATATAGAGTCGTGATTACGTGAGGTTCTGGGTAATTTAGTGATGAAATTCATAGAGATCTGATCCCATTTCCACATGGGAATCTCAGGTTGTTGTAATAACCCAGAGGGTCGTTGATGTTCGGCATTAACTTTGAGACATGTTAAACATCGATCCACGTATTCAGCTATATGTTTCTTCATTCCAGGCCACCAGTAAAAATCTTTAAGATCTTTATACATTTTATCAGCACCTAGATGAATAGAATACCTGGATTTGTGCGCCTCATCCAAGATAATTGTTCGAGAGTTACCGAATAAAGGAATCCACATTCGGCTTTTGAAATACAGCACTCCGTCAGCTTTCGTTTCGAGTTTCTTGTCTAATCCCCTCAGTCCTTCAGCAGAATAATCCGTTGCTTGTAAAGCTTGCTGCTGAGCTTCTTTAATTTGAGGAATTAGACTAGTTTGAATAGTCATACCTAATGCTTTCACACGTAAAGGTTTGACTCTTTCCTTGCGACTCAAGGCATCGACTACGACATTCGCTTTACCTGGATGATAACGAATTTCACAGTCGTAGTCATTTAAAAGTTCAACCCACCGCCTCTGTCGCATGTTCAACATTTTCTGATCTAGAATGTGTTGAAGACTTTTATGATCAGTGTATATAATACACTTGGTTCCGTATAAATAGTGTCTCCAAATCTTGAGTGCAAACACCACTGCACCAAGTTCTAGATCGTGAGTAGTATAGTTCTTCTCGTGTACTTTCAGCTGTCGAGAAGCGTAAGCAATTACCTTATCATTATGCATTAAAACACACCCAAGACCTTGATTAGAAGCATCACAGTACACTGTGAAATTATCAGTACCTTCCGGTAATGACAAGATAGGTGCGTTGCAGAGTTTGTGTTTCAACAGTTGGAACGCCTCCTCCTGTTGAGAACCCCATATGAACAGTTGATTTTTCTGTGTCAATGTGGTTAATGGCAAGGCTATCTTTGAAAAGTTCTTCATAAACCGACGATAATAACCTGCCAACCCCAAGAATTGACGTATTTCAGTCGGGGTTCGTGGTGTCTCCCATTGTTTCACCGCTTGAATCTTACTGGGATCCACTTGAATACCGTTCTCGTTTACTACGTGCCTAAGAATTTGAACTTCTCGTAACCAAAATTCACACTTGGAGAATTTGGCATATAATTTCTCATGTGCCAAAATTTCTAGGATTAATTTCAAGTGTTGAGCATGTTCTTGTTGGTTTCGAGAATAAATGAGAAAATCATCAATAAACACAATCACAAATTTATCCAGATAAGGTCTACATACTCGATTCATCAGATCCATGAAAACTGCTGGTAGTCGTTGCAAAATTTTTAGCAACCTTTCGTTTCTTGGTGGAGGGTTGTTCTATATTCTTAGTAGATTCAGACTCTTTCTTAAGCGCCCCAGAGGCAACCATCACATCTGTCATTGTTGATGACAAAGTAACAGCCATTTCCAGGGTTGTTGGATGAGCAGCAAGGATAAAACCTTGCATACAAGCCGGTAATCCCCCGATATACCGTTCAATTCTCTTCTCCAGTGTTGGCACTATATCTGGTGCCAATGATGCTAGCTCGTGAAATCTTGTGGTGTAGGCCAGATGCCCAGCATCAATCCTAACAAAATTGAGTAATTCAGTCTCAACATTTTTGATTTCGTTCCTTGGGCAAAACTCTGCCCGCAGTATGGCCTTGAAGTCTTCCCATGGCATTGATACGGCCTCATCCCTGCCTCTAGTATTAACTTGAGCGTTCCACCAAGTTAACGCTCGTTTGTGAAATGAACCAGCAGCATACTTCACCTTATACTGTTCAGGACAATTGCTAATCTCTAGGGTAGTCTCCATCTTCTCGATCCATTGGATCAATCCGATAGCACCCTCACTGCCACTAAAACTCGGTGGGTTGCAACCTACAAAGTTTTTGTAGGAATAGTCCTGGTGATGGCGGGTGTTTCCGCTGCCTTCTCCAGATGAGTTGGCAACGTTGTTGCTGTTGTTGGTATTAATCCGGTTCATCATCTCCGGGATCACATCCCTCAGTTGGCTTGTCAGTAGAGTGGCTAAAGCAATAGTAGCCGGATCCAACTCGTGAATAGGCGGTGGCTGTGGAGGTGGAACATGTGGAGGAGGAGGTGGAGGTGGTTGTGTAGGAGAGTCAGATGGTGATGGTGTAGATGAATGCGGAGCTAAGTCTTGTGGTGGTGGCAACAGAGGTGGATGTCTTCTTGGCGGCATTCTGATCATAACCGAAAGAAAATCGGTTAGTGCAGTGATCAGACGCAGAAGACATATGCAAATAGAATCCTATGGAATATGATCTCTACATGAAGGGCCCCTAGGTTATAGTCTAGGTCAAACCGTTTAAGTAATATGACCAATATTTCTCTATAACCATGGCTCTAATACCAATCTGTCACACCCCGAGCCGGCGGGAAAGGAGTGGGTTTTCCCGTCGGGCGGAAGGTTCCCAGGGCACGATATCTTGAGTGATAATCAAATGATCAGATTGTTTACATAGCACATGATAAATAAATAAGAAATGCTAACACATCCATGATATAGAATTACAAGATTTAATTACAATGTATCGTTCATAATTAAATCTAGTAAATCTACCAAAAAGAATCAATGTAACTATATCTTGTATCTGTACAAGATATACAAAAGATGATTCATAGTTTAGTCATCAAAAGCATGCAACACCAAAAGTAGCTAGGGCTTCTAAAAGTCCACTAGCTTAATCCTTGCATATAAGTATCTACACGTGTTCATCACCTGAGAAAACATGCATTTAAACAAAGTCAACACTAGGTTGGTGAGTTCATAAGTTTAGTAATTGAAAACCATTGAACTAATGTTAGTCATGTGTCACAATGTTTCCCACAATGTCCTCTCCATGGTTATATTTACAGATAATGTCTCACCCAGCCAAGCATGCTTATATATAGGGCATACGAAAGGGTCAAGCCCAGACGCCATCCCACCACATGCTCAACTGAATTTAACACTACCTGTAATACAACAATGGATACCCATTTCATTTCACTCATGATTTTCCAGGTATGATTATCCCAACAATGAAAAAGAGTGAGACATAATTATCTCTGTTAGCCATTCCTTACGGAATAACCCGGCATGTAAGATAAACCAATAATTGTAAATAAGAGACGTAATAGTCTCTGTTAGCTATTCCTTACGGATTAGCCCGGCATATAAGATATCATACTCGATATCTGGAGCGAAACTTAATAGTTTCTGTAGCTAATCAATACTGCTTAGCCCGGCGTGTAGAATACCCAAATAATTTCATAAAGAGACATAATTGCCTCTGTTAGCTATTCCTTACGGATTAGCCCGGCATGCAAGATATCATACTCGATATCTAGAGCGAAACTTAATAGTTTCTCTAGCTAATCATTACTGACCAGCCTGGCGTATAAGATATCATACTCAATATCTAGGTAGGGGCATAACAGTCCCAGTAGCTGTCAACCCTGTCCAGCCCGGTGTGTAAAATATCCTCCCACAATATCTATTGGAATGAAATAGTTTCCTAGATTTTATGAGTGTTATTAATTAAAATGATAGCACCTTTCGTGCCCGATGTGATTTCATTAGATTACCCCAAGCCTTAGTGATTAGTGTTCGTGATCTACCCAACTGATCCATGGTTGTGTAACCGGCATCCTCTTACGGTTATAAGATGTGCTCTAAATAGAGTCTTAATAGATAGTGATAGTATATGTGGGGGATGCCATCCCGAATGCGTATGCTCATAATATCCTCCTCGATATCATAAGTAATTATCTCAACTGTTATCTCTATGTGGAGTGCACTTAGTGACTTTAACAAAGTGTTATAAGAACTAATCTTATGACACGATGTTAGAAATGAGTGAATGATCTCGTTATCATGAAGATTCGTTATCATGATTATCATTCTTGGTGTTTGTAGTTGTTATCAACATGTTATCCCTTGGTTTTCCCCGTTGTTCTATCGTGTAAGAACAATAAACAGTTGTAAGATATATTCTTAACAACTTGTATTATTCTAGTGCATAAATGTGTCAGGAAGCTATAATGGCCTGTATCTTCCTAGCTATCTCAAGTATGATAAAATCAAACAAGTAAGCATGTAATGATAAGCGATAATAAAGATAAACAATTATTATCTAAATCATGATATAAGCAATATGTTATAACGAAACTTTTAAATAAATAAAAGCTTTAAGCATGTTTCTCAGCCCCGAGATTTGAAATCAGTTAAGATTAGAAAAGGGGCATATGAACTCACCTTGTTGTTATAGGGTTGACTTAGCTTAAATCCGTCAAGAAAAGCTATGGGCCAATTCTATGTTGTTGGATCGGCCTATTGGGCTAAATGGAAGGATTTTGGGCCGCTGTGCTTAGGCTGGACCAAAGGAAATGCTACGGTTTCTGTATGGTTTGTTGGGCCTAGGACATCTCTGGGTGGCCGTAGTGAAGGAGGGTATCCCGATCATTTGAAACACAGCCCAACATCAGCGAACCTTGAGGATTTTAAAGGTTCGGCCTCCGGTGGTATACATGGTTCGTCGGGTATTTTGTAACATCACTGTACTTTCGGTTGTCCGTACGTCCGTACATCCGTACGAATGTACTGTTACGACCGGAGATTTATAATTATTCATGATTATGAAATTATTGACTTACATTACTGATATTATCACTGTACTGATATGCATGTTTTAGCACATTTATTATACGCATAAACCACGGGAAGTTTAGTTGTAATTCAACTACACAGACCCGTAATGTTGATCGCAGTTACTTACTACTGATGATGAAGGATTATTGGTTGAGAATTGGATTTGGGATGGAACTGGGAGTTTGTTTGAGTCTGGTTACTAAACATAGTCAAGGACCCATGGACATGATTTATCGAAATAGCGGTGGGACGGTGGCTAGGGCAGTTGCGACTGACCCTTACATATGCCCTATATATATGCATATTTCGGTCTATCATGGATGTGTCAGTGACTAGGGTTTAGTGGGTTTCGGTTTGGGAAATGATAATATTAAAGTTAATAAATAATGGGAAATTAATTACGCGAAGTGAGGTTACGAACATTACTTAAAACGCGAATGTTGATTTAGAAATATTTACTTAATAATGTATTCGCGTGAGTGACGATTCACACGAATATAATTATTAAGAATAATATTCTGGAACGATATTCCACCAACTGTAAATCAAATCGAAATACAACACGAGCGTCGGATTCGCAAAGGTGACGATCTTTACGAATACGTACGCGAGTAACGCGTTTCGACGAGATAATTAAATAATATCCAACAATATTAAATTAATAAATGAAAACTAAGAATATTTATTAGGAATCACAACCTAAAATGATTTCGAATAAATTAATTTATTTAAATAATTAATTAGCGATAATGAAACGGAAGCGACTTTCGAAATAATTTAATTAAAATCATTTTATTTAAAACAAAATCAATTCATTTAAAATACTATGATGTTTTAAATATTTTACGATTAAAAACCGAGCATAACCGATCACGTAATTAATATATCGCGATAAAAACGAGACCGGTCACACTGGGTTAATACGCGATATAAGGAAGAAGAAATCTTCTTCTTCCTCATATCACCAACCCTCCTTCTCTCTCTATTTCACCTAAAAACACACACACTTCTCTCTCTACCTTCTCTCTAACTTTCCAAGCTCATTTCTTGACGGATTTTCGAGCTCTCGGTGCCTACGCGTTCGTGAGATCGAGAGGAACACGAAGATACCAAGCAAGTTATTAGTTTCTCACGATTTGAAGGTAAGAGATCCATTTTATTTTCGGTTTTGGGTGAAAACCCTATTTCGTTTAAAGATACATTCTTAAATCGGGATTTTGGGTTTTGTAACGTGTTAATCGAATTGTTATTGAGTTGAGGGGAACTAGAGACGACCTTAAACCTGTAGGATGCGATGAAGATGATGATGAAACGAGTTGCAGGTACACGAACCTGCAAGGGGTTGGCGAACCCTGGTTCAGCCGCCACCATGGGAACGAACCTTAAGGGAAGGGAAACCCTAGCCGAACCCTGTTCCAAGATGGCTAAGCTTTGTGGTGACCGAACCCTCTAAGGAATGACGAACCTATTGCATCAGGACTTAGTCGGCCGAACCATACTTTTCAGCCGAACCCATGCACACCCAGCGAACCCTTGGCCAACCTTAGCTCTACGAACCTTTTGGCTTGCTGGCCGAACCATTGCTGAGTGGCGAACTATATGGGCCGAACCCTTTAGCCTGTTGGCCGAACCATATCCCCAACGAACCTGTTATTCTCGAACGAACCCTTTAGCCTGTTGGCCGAACCATATCCCCAACGAACCTGTTATTCTCGAACGAACCCTAGTACGACGAACCATGGGGCTGGGTTGAGCTTTCCTAGCCGAATCTTAACCCTACTTGGCCGAACCTATGTTAATTGGGCTAGAAGGTTCGCTGCCAACATGGGGAGCCAAACTAAAATCTTTTAATTTAGTAGGTTAAGGGTAATGGGAAGCTAGAGCATACTTACACACACATGAATATCTATACATGCATGAAAAATGATAATAGCCACCACCTTTCCTCTCTCTATAGCATAAGTTGTCAAAAATATGGATATTACACATGCATTCTATTAAACTTAAAGTTCAATAAACAACTAAATCTATGGTGGTGGTTTAAAGTGAATTATACATGCGGTCATACGAATAGTCGTCATAAGAATTAACATCCTTAAGCATATATAATAAGACATATACTTAAGGATTTACAAGGAAATTGTCCTCATTAGGCAATTTAAATTAACAAGTTAACTATTTTTTTTATGTTAACTTTTGAGGAAATTTAAGTGTTAGAATCTCACTTAAAGTATGTATCAAAACTAAAGAAATATTAATAACGAAAAGTAAGCACATGAAGATATGTGATTAAATAAAACGCATATACTCATGAATATGAAACTTACCATAATTTCAGATCTCTGAATTGATTTGATTTACTCACGCGAGCGCGCATTATAAGAGAACACTGAATCTAAGGACTTCAGGTGAGTTCTCATAACCTCCCTTTCTTTAAACTATTTTGTTTTAAAACTCGGAGGTGAAGCATGTATACCAAGTTTAAATATTATTTTGATAACACAAGGATAATACCTGTTTATCATTATGATATTCACCATTATGAATTATCATTATTATGGATTATCACTGATTATTATACATCCGTGTAAACATTGTCATTGACTTCGGTCAATAACAAAAATTACATGTATTGTCACATACTCCGTGAATCATTACCTTTAACTTCGGTTAATTGTTTTGACTTCATGTATTGTCACGTGGATGGATTCCACATCCGTGAATCATTGCCTTTGACTTCGGTTAATTGCTTTGACTTCATGTATTGTCACGTGGTTAGCGACCGCTCCATGAATCATGTAATTAACTTATGTTAATTACTTAATGATCATGTATAGTCACGAACATTATTTGAGAATATAATTGATGAGATTGGTTGATTTGTTGTGAAGTGATTATCTATGTTTGACTATGATTATTTGTGATTTATTTGACTGATTGATTATGTGATTGTGTGGTTGTGTATGTGTTTGATTGTTGAATTGGTGGATGTGTGTTGGATTATCTCATACAGGTATTCATATGGATTTTCTCAAGAAGATCATAAGTCTTATACTCGTTTTAAACAAAGCATTTTATAAAACCATTTTAAGCATAAACTTTTAAACTCATTTTACTAAAACATTTTTAAATATAAAAACTTATGATTACTCACCAACTACTTTTGTAGTTGACACTTGATTTTCTTACATGTTTCAGGTGATGGAGACAAGTAGGATGAGAAGAGAGGATCTCTTCTATTTTGGACATCATCATATAGGCTCTTCGACTTAGTTAATTAACTAAATTTCTGGCGATTAGAGTTTAGTTAGTTTAACTAATTCTTTTGTGTAATTGATGTAATTGATTCATGACGAACATGATTTTTGTGTAATTATGTTGTTTGCTTAAATGATATATGATGATTGAATTAGATGCCCACGAGCTTTTGAACAATCTACACATCCCTCGTGGCATCCCGACGATTCCGCCGCCGGTCGGGGTGTTACATATTTGACAGAGGGTTCGTGGACATGAGGATTCGCCCAGCTAGGTTCGCCTATAGTGGTTCGTTCCTGCAAGGTTCGTAGGGAATCAAAGGTTCGGCCAAGATTAGACGGGTTCGCCTGTGAAAGGCTCGGCTGATGAGGATGAGGGTTCGGTGGTTCCACAAGGTTCGCAGAGAGAAGGTTCGTCTAAACAATGATAGGTTCGCTGAGCTCTAGGTTTGTCCATGCAGGATCCCAGCGGACGTAAGGTTCGTTGCATGATTAGGGTTTAGTGCGGTGCCATTGGTTCGCCTAGTCAAGAAAGGGTTCGGCCGACACTGGTTCGTGAGGCTCTAGAGGGTACGGCTGAGGATGCAGTCATGGTTCGGTGGTGATGATGACAAAGGGTTCGGTTACCCACCTGCTGAAGGTTCGGCTGTAACAGCCCCCACCCCACACGAACCTGCAACTCGCATCAGCCTCTCCATAGCCTCAAACGGTGGTGAAGTTTTTTCCAGTTAGGTGTTATGCGAATAAAAGTTATTGGTGACACAAAGATCGTGGAAGGCGACCCAAAGCCGGCTAAAGTTCATAGTCGAACAACACCATACAAAACCCTATTTTTCATGCTTTTCACTTGATCATACCTTGACTTTGGCTGGTGAAAAGTTTAGATCCGTTGTACTTCCTTGTAGAGGAGATCGAGAGCTTCGCGTGGGCACCAAGAACTCCCAAATCCGTCAAGAAACGAGCAAATTATGAGGATTTGAAGGGTGATTATCCTTTTGAGAGGAAAGGTTCGGGAATAGCTTCTAGAGAGAGATAGAGCTGATGGAAATGAGGAGAAACATCCTCATTTGATGCTTTTATACACCGGGGGTATTCGGGTTCGTTTCGGTTGCTCGGTTCGCGTTTTCGTCGCGTTTCCGGAACTTTACGTGTATTTTACGTGTTTTAACTAAAAAGCATGTTTTTAATTATTTTGATGAGTTTCAAAATTGTAAAACATTATTTATTTTATTTTATTAAATTAAAGTCGTTCGTGTCGTGTTTCGTTTTCGTTTCGTCAAATCGCGTCACCATCGCGCGTATTCGTTCGAATCGTCATTCGAACGAACACGACGATGGTTTTGCTTTCCGACTTTTGTTTTCTACTTTACAGTTATCATTTCAGAACGTAAAACTCACAGATATGTTTGTGTGAATCGTCACCCATGCAAACACACTGTCAGTTCATTATTCTGAAACGACACTGCAATATTGTTTGAATTGTGTTTCCTCACTGTCGAACTCAACTAGACATCCTGTTTTCACATTATTTTCACACTGAAATGTCGGCCATCTGATTCCTGTCATCTATGGATATCAGATCGCAACCGATGTGTTTTTGTTGTTTACTTGTACACCGTTGTTTCTCTTGAGTTGTTGCATTTACTGTATTTAAGTTTTCACTTAAACACATACAAATGTGGTTTGTTTTATGAGTTCTGTTGTCACACAACTATTTATGCACTGTATTTACACACAGTAAATGGTGAAAGTACACACACCGTACGGACTTGCCGGACGGTTTGGTACTAGTGGTCACACTTAGACCATCAATCATAGCCGAACCTCAAAATCATTAGATTCGCCACACAAACTCAATAGGTTCGCTTGACTATAATAACATGAACATAGGTCCGCCGAACCTAGCCGAACCCTAGCCGAACCCTTTGTATCTTGATCTTCTAATCATATACAATAGACTACGATTTCATATACAACAAGCAAGGTTCACACAGTAAATGCAGCTTTCACACAGAAAACGCATCAACATACTCCACCTTGAACCTTGCTGTTGTGTACGCTCAAACTTTATGTGCATCGGGGAACAAATATACATCAACATACTCCCCTACAACCTTGCTATCAACATACTCCCCTTCAGTTGTATCTATTGTATCAAATGTTGTTGTATAGAATTCATCAGTCTCTTTGTTTCCACTTCACTCTCTCAATTTTAATCTCATTCTCTCTCTCTCTCTCTCTCTCCATCTTATGTCTTTCTTTTTCCAAGATTCACCTGCTGAGGACTACAATGACATCTTCAACACACAGATCTTCATCACCCTTATCACCTGCATCAGTTGATACATAATCAAAAATAAATCTTTTGCTTCACATGTAATCATACTAGATGCCTCATCACAATTCCAATTTCTCTTTGTCACTCATTAACAGTAAATCAATTATAGTGTTTACAAAGAATTAGTAAGTCACATAGGATAGTCTAAAAGAAAATAGAAAAAAATTTTTATGAATTTTTCAATGATTTGAATAAACTCCCCTTAAAGCTATGAATTACAAAATTGTATATCTTAGAATCCTACAAAATTTGTATTCTAACTAAAAAATAATTATGTTTTTGATGTAAAAGATCCAAACATGAGATCATATTGTAATCATACCTCAGCGTTACTTGTTGATTGTTAATGAGATTTATTTATTCGATGCACAAGCCTAGGACGATTGCTAGTATATGGGTCCACTTTAAATCTTACTACTTGTTGTGAATTTGGATTAATGAAAACCAATCATAAGACTTTGTGTTCCCCACTCACTTGAACACATCCCCGCTTTATGAAACATCAACCAACAGCGATGCCATTGTAAATTATAAGTTCAAATTCTTGCTTAGTTTGATCATGCAAAAATAAAGCAAAATATCTTTTGTGAAATAACAAAGTGTAAAATAAAACAGAATGTTCAAAATCCGGTAACAAGATTGATACTTCCGTATGCGCAGATGAAACCAGGATATTGAACCAAAAAATAACTTAAGTTTAAAACCTAGCAATCAGATTGATACTTCCGTATACACATAGAATGCCCAAGTTTTAAACAAAAACAAGAAAATAAAAACAGAATGTCCAAAACATAGCAATCAGGTCGATACGTAAGTATACGCAAAGAATGTCCATGTTTTGAACGAAAATAAAAGAAAAATGAACTCAGAATTTCTTTTGAAAAAGAAACACATGATCAAACTAATATATGTACTAATACAATTAGCAATCACTGAGGCAAATGACCACGCACTCAGGACAAAGATCGAACACTGTGTTCTAAGTAATGTGTTCCACAAAGAATGATTATGGCATTAGTCTACATAAATCACAATTAAGTGAAAGACCTACCAACATATCATACTGAGTGCATTGTGATCGCTTTGTATTTGATCTTGTATGATACAAGTAAGCTTTAGAATGTTACAATGTATAATCATATCTCAAAGGTCGGATCAATTTCTCAATTTTCTAATTTTATATTGTTTTTGATTTTTTTAAATTTTACTCCCCCTAAAATGCTAAAAATGAAAATCTTTTTGATTTTTAGAATTTTATAAGTACATAGAAAAATCAAAATTCCCGGAAAATTGACAACCGATATGATTTACCATCTTTGTGAAACATTATGTTCAAAGTGACTTGAAAACATCAAGAAAATATGACAATGTAATTCCAAACCTGTCAAGTTCTCCATAATAATATGACAGTTAAAGATTAGAACGATTTTACCAAATACACTTCAGGAAGTTCCACTATCAATGAGCTCTCCTCCAATTGATAGGTCCTCTTGAAATCCTCCTGCACACACTCACAAACCATTAGATAGCTTTGGTCACCCAAGCCTTCGAGGTCTTGAGTTTTCCATGACCATCCATATACCGAAATTTAATCCATTTTCCAGTTGAAACTAATGAAGTTTCCTTTGAAACTTTGTTTGTTTTTGATATCCACAACTGTTCCTGTTCAAGTGCATTCTTAAGATAATACTTATCTTGAATTACCACATTGTTGTTAAAAACCAAATTAGTCATTAAAGGTTTTGAAAGTTTCAACTTTTCTTCATCCGACGCTTTCACAAATTCTTCCTTGTTTTGATTTGGCATTTTATGTTTTTAGGAATGAACTTTGAAACCTCTGTAATACAAGACTTTGCATTACTAACATGTCCTTTTAACTCACACAGATAAGGACAATTAGCAATGATATGCCCTCTTGCACCACACTCAAAACATATTCTCCTCTCCACAAACCTAGGAGAATTTTTATGCACAAACCTATGGTTTTTGTGATTTCTCACTGGTGAACCGTAAACCAATCTTTGATTCCTTGTTGAACCAATATGAGTCAAATGTGACTTCTTACCACTTGATGTGGGGGACTCATAGTTCAACTTTTCACATCTTGTGGGACTTAGTGAAATCTTGTCTTTGATCCAAGACTTTGAAGTATCAAACTTTGATTCCACTTTATTTGATGCACATGATGATTTCACAACCCATTTTGATTGAATTTGACGTTTAGGTTTTGAACTTGAAAAACCATTTTGTTTTGAAAAATTCTTGTTTTTGTTCTTTGAAAACTTTTTAATTTCAACCAATGGGGTTTTGTAAGAAACTTTCTTATTGAATGATGTTGCTGAGTTTGAAACACATGGTTTTACATCATCAAAGATATTATTGTGAGAATCATCGTAATCCTTATATACATCCATCAACCCACATCTGTGCAATGTCTCCTCATCATATTCCTCAAAAGTACAATCTTCAATGATAGGAGAAAAACTGTCATCATGCACAAATTGTGAGGATCGATCTAGAAGCTCTACAATCTATCAATCACGTGCGGAATCCATGGTTGATATAGAATGAATCAAAGAACAAACAAGTAATTTCATAAACAAACTTCTTCTATTAATCAACAAATGATTACAATCTCACACAGAGAGTTTTCTCACACAGAGAATTACACTCAGGTTCTGCCAAAGTTCTAAAAGTTATGAAGAATTCAGACAAACCTTCTATTTAAACAATCAGCCGTCAGCCGAACCTATCTACAGCCGAACCTCTAGGTTCGCCGGCCGAACCTTTAGGTTCGCTGGGCGAACCCTTAGGTTCGCCGAACCTTCCTCAGGTTATAGGTTCGTTGAACCTATCAGAGTAATAGGTTCGCCGAACCTGCCTAGGTTTGTGGGCCAGACGAACCTAAGCCAAACCTCTTAGCCGAACCTATACAAAACTTTAAATAAATTACATTTTTGAATAGCAAACTATTACAATTATGCACTAACAAACTCCCCCTTAATAGTTTCTATCAAAAATCTTCAGACTTCATCTTCAGCTTTGTCATCAACTTTGTCTTTGACTCCACTTGATTCACCAACAATATCACTATCAACATTATCCACTGCTCATATAACAAACGAACGAGGAATCTTCGTTAATCTCTCAGCTTCCAACTTATCATCTCTATCATCCCTTTCTTTTTGAACTTTCATCAATTCAACATACAGGTAATTCACATTATCCCAATTGCATCCAGAATGTATACCCAAAGTATAACACATTCTAGCAATGGTTTGAAACTGAATTGCCATGTCTTTGTAACTTACCCCAAAATCATGAAATCCATCATCTGCATATATCTCAGCCATATTGAGTAGATCAATATCTTCCTTTGAACAATTTACAATCCACACAGGATCTAACAGTCTGATCACTCTCCACTTGTCATCTTGTTTCAAAAGAATCACCCCTTCAGATGTCTGCTAATCATAGAACCATAATTTGAAATAAGGATTCCAATTCTGTTACATCATCCTTAATCTTGGTCTTTTGAATACTGTTGGCTTGACATATCCATGAATTCTATCTCTAAATTGAGGTGAAAGCAAACTCCATCCAGTCCTGGCTTCTTTCTTCAACAACCTCTCAAAAGTTTCATTATGATTTGTCTGAATAGGTTTGATCATCTTCAGTATTGACAATTGCATGCATTCAAAAGATGGTAAACTCATCAAGTCTAAAGCTTTACCAAAATATTGACAACCATCTATTCTTTTCACCACATAGCAACCTTTATCTGCAAGACTTCCCGGAATATTATGAAAGTAACCATAACTCACAATTCTTCCAATCATCTTTGATTTGGATCCAAGCTTAAATCTTTTGAATTGTGTAGTTTCGTTGTCTTGAACTTTGTAGTCTAATACTTCAATCATCTTCTTGAATACATACAAATGATCAATAATGTATTTTGTCTCCTCTTGATATTCTTTCCAAAAATCCATATTTGTCTTTTCTTTGACTTGAGACAATGTTGTCCTTGACACACCACCAAGTTCAAAAATTTTCTTCAAAGTGTTCATGTTGTACAAATCTTCATCGATTATATCATCCTTCTCAAAATCAGATAAATCCATCTCATCATCTTGCTCAAAATCAAACATCTGATCAGCATCAATCTCAAATAAATCATGAAAGTCTTGTGCAGAATAACCACCAGCAATCTCACCTTCCTCTAAATCTTTATCAGCTGAAATCTCAATAATCACTCTCCGCAAGTTAATATCAGAATGCAGTTTAAACAGATCAAGAAATGTAGGCAAAGAGTAATCAATAATCCTCTCAGGATTTTCTATTGCATCCAAATCCTCAAACTCAACATCATTACAATCTTTGTTCCTATCTGAAGATACAGCACTAACTGGAGTAACATCTTCAGCAACCTTTGAAGAATCATATAAAACCATAGCTCCAGTCACTGAATCTAAACCACCAGTTCCACTACTAACACCTCCAACATCACCATCACCATCCTTATCATCATCATGAGCATTCAAGCTCGGATGTTCATCCACATCACTATCACCATAGTCTACCTTTTCCTCTTCCTCCTTTTCTTCATCATCATCAAGATCAACAACCACATTCTCTACACTAGATCCCGAAGCTTCAGTTGTAGAATCTTTAGCTTCCAACTCTCTAATCTTTTGCCTTAGATCAGTATTTTCATTCTTTAACTCAACAATGTCTTCATTCTGTA
Source organism: Mikania micrantha (assembly GCA_009363875.1). Lineage (NCBI taxonomy): Eukaryota > Viridiplantae > Streptophyta > Magnoliopsida > Asterales > Asteraceae > Mikania > Mikania micrantha. Next base: position 3,860,231 of record CM018696.1, on the reverse strand, counting down.
GCTTGATGTGACATCCCGTGTTTTTACGAACGGTAATCCAAAATGGTTAGTGTACTAAACTTGAATTATTTAATGCGTTAATAATTTAATATTTATTATTAAATTAATGTTGATTAAAAGTCTAGCACAGAGTGTTGTTTAAATGCATGGATGTGCATTTGGTAAATTTTTGAGATTTCGGTACCGTTCGACGGTATTTAACGAACGTTGGCGACGAACCAGTTAACGAATTTAGTAGAAATGCTTGGTTTAGCATGAAATGATAAATCATAAATGAATAAATTAAGTTAACGATGAAAAACTGTGAATTTTGATATAAACTGTTGATTTTACTGACAACCGACTTTATCTGCGTTTTAGCCGGGCAAAATAGAATTAATTATTCAAATAAAATTTAAGGTCATTATTTTTTTAAAAAAAAATTGATCGTTTTAGTATGAATCAATATTTTATTAATTTTAGAATAAAAATTGCATTTTTAATTAAATTTCCAGTACAAAGTTTATACACCGTAGGACTCAGAATATATCTGTTTTTATCTATGTTAACCAAGAAAAACTACATGAGGACAAGTGGATGTCCACATGTCACAAGAAGATTACACCAAGATTTTTAAAATCTTCCAAAATCTCACAAACTCCAACCTCATCATTCTATATTATCCCACAAGTCACCATTTTCTTTCCCCACTTTCTTTTCCAGTCGTCACTCTCCAAAGAGTTTAGAGGTTCTTGGAGAATTGTGAAATTTTGATCAAGAAGTCTACATTTGTTCACTATATAGATTTGAGGTAAACTCTTACATAAATATATATATATATATATATACATTTAAAGTTTTTGAACAAGTTGTTCACCCAAAAGAATGGGTTTAACTCAAGTGGGTTTTGGTGTAAAAAAAATGATAATGTGTGTGTGTAAGTGTATGTGTGTGTGTATGCAAATGAGTGTTTTAATTTTGGTTGGTGATTTTGGCTACATGCATTTATCTATGCATGCATATATACGTATATATATGTGAAATACGTTACATGCATGAACATGTATGTGTATATATATGTGTTCGTATGTATACATATGCATGTTATGTGAGATGATTACATGCATGTGTGTATATGTAATTTCTAGATACATGCATGTATACATATATGTGTGTGTGAATATATATGGATATGTATGACTTTGTCATATATGCATGTATGTGTATGTACATGGTATACTTATAAATGAATGCATGTATGTTTTTATGTCATGCATGCATGTGCATATACATATAACTATTTTAAAAATAATAGAGTTTTGAAAATACTAAGTAAATGATTATTTCAAAATAAATCAAATCTGATTTTAAAGTCATAAAATACATAAAAGTATAAATATTTTTGTTGTAAAATGAATAAAGAATGATTAGATAACTAGCCATAATTTTTATTACTTTAAAGTGGATGTTTTGATAAGATAAAATCTTTAAAAATAGAGTTTTTCTATAAAATAAATTTTAACATATTTTATCAGTAAATTATGGGAATTTATGAAATATTTTAAGTATAAAAATCAAGTTGATTTAAAAATATATTTAAAGGATGATCGTTGTTAACCGAAAACACGCGTTTTCGACTATTTTTAACATATAAAAAGAGTCTTTTTATGAATCTGATTTTGATCAGAAAATTTATAAGTTTTTATGATAAAAATTTGTAATTTATAATGTATAAGTTTTGTAAGAAAAATATAAAATGAAATATTTGAAAACTATGTCTAAAAATGGCGTAAAAACGTCGTTTTAACGCATAATTTTGACATAATTTTGTGGCTGATTTTAATCAGCAAATTTAATATAAAAATAAGTATAAAATACTTATTTTGAAGTATTAGAAGTGACTTAAATCATAATGCATGTTGATATGCTTGTGTGTTAAGTTGTCGGTTTTGTCGGTAAAATACGAATAAATTGTCAAACTTGACAAATAATTATAAATAATTAAGTTTGGAGTTAAAATGGATTTTTAACGAAGATAACTTAGTTATTTTGAAATTTTATGACTTAAAAACGTTAACTTATGATTTATGATAAATAACTAAATTCGAGTCACCAACGGGTCGTTTGTGTGAAATATGTTTCCCTTAGTGGAATGTGTTTAAGTCTAGTTAAGTTGGGTGAACAACTTACATGATGGACTTTTATTTAGACTGTTAATGTGTCCCTTGGGTTTTAGGGAGCTAGTGAGAACAGTCGGGTTATTTGGAAATCTTTGTTGCTAGCAGAAACGCATTGAGGTGAGTTTCACGGCCCCTTTTAATTATGTTTTGGTTTTTGATAAACCGGGGGAGAAACATACCGGGAAAAGAAAGATTTAAATTGTAATGTATGGTTTGGAGTGATATGTGACTTAGATAGCTCTTGAGTAAGTGCAGCCATTTGTATATGTGTTCTCTGTGTATTCGCTCCAGAGGGGATTCGCTCCCGCAGTCATAATCATTAGTCTCGGGGGAGGGACCGCAGGATATATTGGTAGATCTATCGGGTTTGACAACCCACTCCCCGACCAGCTGTCATGGTCCGTGAGTAACGGGAGCAATATATGTTGAGGGGTGTTCGCACCTTGGTTTTGGTTTGATTATGGGCTCATGGTGTCTATCGTATCGTAGTACCTAGCTAGTCTACGATGAGTTCTCTATCACGATGTTTTTGATACATTACGTTCTTTTCCTTTGCTTAAATTTTTTTTTATATGAAAACCCGTGAACTCACCAACCCGTTTGGTTGACACTTGTTTTTAAATTTGGTATGTTTCTCAGGTAAGTAGCATGATGATGGGAAAGGAAAGGAAACCGGTTCTAGTTAGCGAGCGTGCTTTGGGATATTTATCTGGGACCGGTTATCTAGATGTTAAAACTGATGTTTGTTAAACTTGTAATGTTTTAACAATTATCGATAACTTTTTATATAAATATCCATGTTTTATTTAAATCGTTCGCTTAACTTATGCTTTTGTTAATTACTGTCGACACCAAGACTCTGTTAAGACTTCCGCTGCGGGTCGGGGTGTGACAGTAAAAGTGGCATCAGAGCCTAGGTTATAGCGAACTAGAAAAATATTCTTATAAATCTAGACTATAACCAATTAATTATTTTTTTTAAAGAACGGTTTCTTTCCCAATATGGTATTGCATTCGTGCTTAGCCTGAGAAAATTGGTATTCATGGATGTGTCTTTATTAGTACATGACTAACCAAATTTTTATGGATGTCCTTCTTTCTCTAGATGGTTGATCCTGTTATTGACTTGCTTGGCTCTAGTAGTGAGCCTGATTTACTGTTTTAGTCATATTTTGTTGTTGGCCTATATTCATTGAAGCATGAGGGTTGTGGATGACTATCTGCGTCAGATGACGAGATAGATCCCACCACTATTATTCCTTATTCCCCACATGCATTGGTTTCATGTTATTGCCTCCACCTATTAGAGTGGTATATACACATTGGGGAAGAGACGTGACCTCGGTAAAAGATCACGTAGTGATGATGACGAGGCTTTAACTTAATCTAGGAGAAGACCTAGATTGGAGAACATTTTTAGTGCACCGAGGACATGTGCGAGTCAATTGGTTAGATTAGGGAACCCGACGATACATCGTGTGATTCTTAGTTTTAAGTAAGGGGACCCTCTACTACAGTGGTTGGGAAGATGATGGCTCAAAGAGAGTTATTAGATATGGCGGTCGCTGTTCAGCAGCGCGATGTGCTCAGTATGAGAGCACCATTAGGCAGCCACATACTTGCTTATTGGCATGATTATTGAGGAATTGGACTCAGTACACGTATATGCCAGTTTCTATGGAGCCTTGTTGCTCACCATTTTATTCGATGAACCTCCCACAACACCTATGTAGTTGGTTTATGAGATATGTTTATTTTTGGTTATGAATGTTGTATTTACGTTGAGTTGTTAGTTCTACATTATCTTTAGCTCAAAGAGACACAAATAACGACAACGGGAAGTGTTAACCATGAGGTTGTACTTACAAAACTTTTCAAGTGTGTAACTCGCGTTTGTTTACCAGAACTGAGGGATAGATATAATGCGCTGGATTGAAAGAATGGAGTCAGTTATATGATACTAGTGGTTGTACCTTAGACCACTAAATGAAGTATGTAGTTTGCTCGTTCCACGATGAAGCGTTGACATAGTGGAACGCCTTTTTACAAGCAAAAAGGAGAAGTTGATGCGTACAACCTCCCTTGGGATGAGCTTAAGGAACTAATTTTGAGGGAATATTGCCCAATAAGTGAAGTGTAGAAGCTAGAGGTTGAGGTTTAGAATCATGTTAGGATAGGTGATGAGATTTGAGACTAAGCAACTATATTTCATGAACTTGCGAGGTTAGTTCCAAGACTGATTAACCTAAGTAAGTAAGGATTGAGCGATATATATGTGGCTTGGCACATCAGATTAGGCACATGGTTGTTGATCCCATTTCCACCAGTCGTGAACACATCTAATTCATATATTATATTGATTGAATTGATTGTGGAACTTTGAAATTGAATGGATGTTATTTATTGGTTAATTTGAACCGAAATTTTTGTCCTAAGTGTGAAATGAAAGAAATAAGAAAACAAACATATGATGAGTATACTACTATGCCTGGCCAACATATTAGTGCACCCATGATATGAATGTGGTCTTATGGATATCATTTTATATTAAGGTCATTGAAAATAGGTAAGGTGTTAAGAATTTGCTTTGGTTTATACTTCTACCTTTGTATAAATAGGAACTCCTTCGGGGGTTGGTAATCTAGACAAGAAGGTGATAGAAGCAAGTAAGACACCTGCTAGTGTAGAGATGAAACCCTTTGAGGAAAATATGAAAAATTTTGATAATCGTTTTGGTAAATAGAAAAGTAGGAACCAGGGTTCGATAAATTCTACGCTACAAACATATCTGGAGTTTTATGTTGTAGGCTGGTGTGTGAGCGATGCTGTAAGATATGGCAACAAATTCAAACATATAGAGTTAAGTTACCTCTAGGGTTAAGTGGAGGAAAAATAAGTTGCTTTGAATGTGGAGAAAATGATCATTTTAGGAAGGATTGCCGAAAGTTAAAAACCTACTAATGCTAGATATTGAGCTTTGGAGATGAATACTGGTACTTCTCGTGAAGACCCATCTGTGGTCATTGGTAAATTCCTTGTTCATAAATCAGTTTGCATCTATATTAGTTGATATTGAAGCCGATCTAAGAATTTAAACCTTCGCTTGACCATAAATCAAATAATTAAATATGCTATCGTATAGAGTTGGCAAAAAATAAAGTTATTGAGTCTGGAGAGATTATTAAAGGATGTAAGTTGCATCTAGAAACTCCTTCATTTAAGATTGATCTCATACATATGGAACTTGGTAGCTTTGATATTGTAGTCAGTTTGGATTGATTATCTAAAAACCATATGGAAGTAGTTTGTTTCGGAAAAGTGATTCATTTATCTCTTCCTAACGATGACGTCTTAGTTATGAAGGCACAAAAAAATAAAAAAAAAAAATTTTTTTACGCAAAGGATACCCTGCATTCTTAGCTAGTGTTGTCGATACAAAAGCTGAAAGAGAAAAGATTGAAGAAATTTCAGTTGTTCCTATTTATCCAGAAGATCACCGTCATGACAGATTGAGTTTCAAATCAACCTTGTGCTAGGTAAGGCACCTACTGCGAAGGCCCTATATCGACTAGCACCTTCTGAAATGCAAGAGTTGTCCAATCAGTTACAAGAGTTATTGGACAAAGGATTCATTAGACCAAGTTTTTTCTCCTTAGGGATCACCGGTCTTATTCCTCAAAAAAAAAAAAAAAAAAAAAAAGAAAGATCGGTCAATGAGGATGTGCATTGACCATATAGAGTTGAATAAACTCACCATCAAGAATCAGTATCTCTTGCCAAGGATTGATGATTTGTTTGATCAGTTATGTGGTTGGAGTTTCTATTCAAAGATCGATTTACGCTCAGGATACCACCAATTGAAGATTGTGGATGAATATATTCCGAAAACTGCCTTTAGAATGCATTATGGGCATTATGAGTTCTTGGTCATGCCTTTCATGTTAACGAATGCTCCTGCGACATTTATAGACCTAATGAATAGGGTTTTTAGACATTATTAGGATAAGTTCTCAATTTACTCAAAGACCAAAGAAGGTCATGAACGTCATTTGAGGATGGTTTTGGAATTGTTAAAGATTGAAAAACTTTCTGCGAAGTTCTCCAAATGTCAATTTTGGATTTGCAAAGTTCAATTTATGGGTCATGTCATTAATGAGAAATATATTCAAGTAGATCCTTTAAAGATTGAAGCAATCAAAAATTGGAGTACGCTTATATCTCCAACTGAAATACGTCAATTTCTAGGATTGGATGAGTATTATAGGAGATTCATTGAAAATTTTTCTAAGATTTATCAATCTTTAGCCCTGTTGACTCAGAAAGAACAGAATTTTGACTAAACCGCCAAGCAAGAATAAGCTTTTCAATTGTTGAAGCATAAACTATGTACTGCGCCCATTTTATTACTTTCTGACGGGAATAATGGATTTGTGGTATATTATGACGCATCATGACAACGTCTTGCATGTGTTTTGATGTTGCGGGATAAGTTGATAGAATACGCTTCGCGACAACTTATGATTCATGAGAGGAATTACACCACCTATGATTTAGAATTAGGGGTGGTTGTTTTTGTTCTCGAGATATGGAGACATTATCTTTATCGGACGAAGTGTACTATCTTCACCGATCATAAAAGTCTCAAACATATCTTTGATCAAAAAGATCTAAATATGAGACGAACTGCTCAATGATTATGATTGTGAAATTTATTTTCATCCTGGAAAGGTGAACGTGGTGGCAGATAGCTTGAGCAGAAAGGTTAGAGACAAAACTTTACGAGTGCGTGCATTGGGTTTAACTATCCGAACGAGCCTTACCCCTCAAATTCGTGAGGCTACCTTGTGGCACTTAAAGTGAAAATATCAAAGCCAAAGGCTTACACCGAATGGTTAAAGAATTAATTCCAAAGTCCGATGAAACTTTATATTTCATAGATCGTATATGGGTACCTTGTTTTGGTAACATTCGTGAGTTATTATTGGACGAAACTTACAGGTCACGTTATTCAATACATCCAGGGTCGGATAAAATGTATAAAGATTTGAAAGAATTTTATTGGTGGCCTAATATGAAACGGGAAATTGTCGAATATGTCGGTAAATGTCTAACTTACTCCCGGGTGAAGGCAAAACATCAAAAGCCAGCTGGACTTTTGCAATAACCTGAGATCCCAGAATGGAAGTGGGAATGTATTGCAATGGATTTTATAATGAAATTACCCCGAACTTCTAGTGGCTATGATACTATTTGGGTAATTTTCGATCGTTTAGTTTTAAGTCAGCACACTTCCTTCCAATTAAAAAGACTGATAAAACGGAGAAGTTAGCGAGAATTATACTTGAAAGAAATTGTTTCTAGGTGTAGCGTTCCTGTGTCGATCATATCTGACAGGGACAGCCGGTTTTCATCAAGGTTTCGGCAATCGTTGCAGAAAGCCTTGGGTACTCATCTTGATATGAGTACTGCTTAGCATCCACAGGCAGACGGTCAAAACGAAATAATTATTCATACATTTGAGGATATGCTTCGTGCATGCGTGCTTGATTTCGGTGGTAGCTGGGATGTTCATTTATCGTTACCAGAATTTTTCTTATAACAATAGTTACCACTCGAGTATTAAATTTGCACCATTTGAAGCCTTTTATGGTAGAAAGTGTCGCTCACCGTTGTGTTGGGCAAAAGTTGGTGAAAAACAACTTACTGGAACTAAAATTATTCAAGAGACCACTGATAAGGTCTTTTGAATAAAGGATAGGTTGAAAGCTGCCATGGGTAGACAGAAAAGTTATGCTGATAATCGATAGAAATCGTTGGAATTCCAGGTTGGATATCGTGATATGTTAAAAATCTCACCTTAGAAAGAAGTCGTTAGATTTGGTAATCAGGGAAAGCTTAATCCTCGTTATATTGATCCATTTGAGATTCTGGATCGAATTGGCCCGGTGGCGTACAGACTCAAGTTGACTTAGCAACTCAGCGATGTGCTTGATGTATTTCATGTATTTAACCTAAAGAAGTGTCTTTCTGATGAAATGACTGTTGATGAAAGACTTCATTTTGTCGAAGAGACGATTGAAATCTCGGATTGTGAAATCCATATGCTTCGACGTAGTTAGATCAAGTTAGTAAAAGTGAAATGGAATTCAAGGCATGGCCCAGAGTTTGCTTGAGAGCGCGAGGATCATATGAGAAAGAAGTATCCCCACCTGTTTCCTTATGAGGTGAAAAGGTCGTACTGGTTTATAATTTCGGGACGAAATTTCTTAAACCAGGGGAGACTGTGACATCCCGTGTTTTTACGAACGATAATCCAAAATGGTTAGTGTACTAAACTTGAATTATTTAATGCGTTAATAATTTAATATTTATTATTAAATTAATGTTGATTAAAAGTCTAGCACAAAGTGTTGTTTAAATGCATGGATGTGCATTTGGTAAATTTTTGAGATTTCGGTACCGTTCGACGGTATTTAACGAACGTTGGCGACGAACCAGTTAACGAATTTAGTAGAAATGCTTGGTTTAGCATGAAATGATAAATCATAAATGAATAAATTAAGTTAACGATGAAAAACTGTGAATTTTGATATAAACTGTTGATTTTACTGACAACCGACTTTATCTGCGTTTTAGCCGGGCAAAATAGAATTAATTATTCAAATAAAATTTAAGGTCATTATTTTTTTAAAAAAAAAATTGATCGTTTTAGTATGAATCAATATTTTATTAATTTTAGAATAAAAATTGCATTTTTAATTAAATTTCCAGTACAAAGTTTATACACCGTAGGACTCAGAATATATCTGTTTTTATCTATGTTAACCAAGAAAAACTACATGAGGACAAGTGGATGTCCACATGTCACAAGAAGATTACACCAAGATTTTTAAAATCTTCCAAAATCTCACAAACTCCAACCTCATCATTCTATATTATCCCACAAGTCACCATTTTCTTTCCCCACTTTCTTTTCCAGTCGTCACTCTCCAAAGAGTTTAGAGGTTCTTGGAGAATTGTGAAATTTTGATCAAGAAGTCTACATTTGTTCACTATATAGATTTGAGGTAAACTCTTACATAAATATATATATATATATATATATATACATTTAAAGTTTTTGAACAAGTTGTTCACCCAAAAGAATGGGTTTAACTCAAGTGGGTTTTGGTGTAAAAAAAATGATAATGTGTGTGTGTAAGTGTATGTGTGTGTGTATGCAAATGAGTGTTTTAATTTTGGTTGGTGATTTTGGCTACATGCATTTATCTATGCATGCATATATACGTATATATATGTGAAATACGTTACATGCATGAACACGTATGTGTATATATATGTGTTCGTATGTATACATATGTATGTTATGTGAGATGATTACATGCATGTGTGTATATGTAATTTCTAGATACATGCATGTATACATATATGTGTGTGTGAATATATATGGATATGTATGACTTTGTCATATATGCATGTATGTGTATGTACATGGTATACTTATAAATGAATGCATGTATGTTTTTATGTCATGCATGCATGTGCATATACATATAACTATTTTAAAAATAATAGAGTTTTGAAAATACTAAGTAAATGATTATTTCAAAATAAATCAAATCTGATTTTAAAGTCATAAAATACATAAAAGTATAAATATTTTTGTTGTAAAATGAATAAAGAATGATTAGATAACTAGCCATAATTTTTATTACTTTAAAGTGGATGTTTTGATAAGATAAAATCTTTAAAAATAGAGTTTTTCTATAAAATAAATTTTAACATATTTTATCAGTAAATTATGGGAATTTATGAAATATTTTAAGTATAAAAATCAAGTTGATTTAAAAATATATTTAAAGGATGATCGTTGTTAACCGATAAAACGCGTTTTCGACTATTTTTAACATATAAAAAGAGTCTTTTTATGAATCTGATTTTGATCAGAAAATTTATAAGTTTTTATGATAAAAATTTGTAATTTATAATGTATAAGTTTTGTAAGAAAAATATAAAATGAAATATTTGAAAACTATGTCTAAAAATGGCGTAAAAACGTCGTTTTAACGCATAATTTTGACATAATTTTGTGGCTGATTTTAATCAGCAAATTTAATATAAAAATAAGTATAAAATACTTATTTTGAAGTATTAGAAGTGACTTAAATCATAATGCATGTTGATATGCTTGTGTGTTAAGTTGTCGGTTTTGTCGGTAAAATACGAATAAATTGTCAAACTTGACAAATAATTATAAATAATTAAGTTTGGAGTTAAAATGGATTTTTAACGAAGATAACTTAGTTATTTTGAAATTTTATGACTTAAAAACGTTAACTTATGATTTATGATAAATAACTAAATTCGAGTCACCAACGGGTCGTTTGTGTGAAATATGTTTCCCTTAGTGGAATGTGTTTAAGTCTAGTTAAGTTGGGTGAACAACTTACATGATGGACTTTTATTTAGACTGTTAATGTGTCCCTTGGGTTTTAGGGAGCTAGTGAGAACAGTCGGGTTATTTGGAAATCTTTGTTGCTAGCAGAAACGCATTGAGGTGAGTTTCACGGCCCCTTTTAATTATGTTTTTGGTTTTTGATAAACCGGGGGAGAAACATACCGGGAAAAGAAAGATTTAAATTGTAATGTATGGTTTGGAGTGATATGTGACTTAGATAGCTCTTGAGTAAGTGCAGCCATTTGTATATGTGTTCTCTGTGTATTCGCTCCAGAGGGGATTCGCTCCCGCAGTCATAATCATTAGTCTCGGGGGAGGGACCGCAGGATATATTGGTAGATCTATCGGGTTTGACAACCCACTCCCCGACCAGCTGTCATGGTCCGTGAGTAACGGGAGCAATATATGTTGAGGGGTGTTCGCACCTTGGTTTTGGTTTGATTATGGGCTCATGGTGTCTATCGTATCGTAGTACCTAGCTAGTCTACGATGAGTTCTCTATCACGATGTTTTTGATACATTACGTTCTTTTCCTTTGCTTAAATTTTTTTTTATATGAAAACCCGTGAACTCACCAACCCGTTTGGTTGACACTTGTTTTTAAATTTGGTATGTTTCTCAGGTAAGTAGCATGATGATGGGAAAGGAAAGGAAACCGGTTCTAGTTAGCGAGCGTGCTTTGGGATATTTATCTGGGACCGGTTATCTAGATGTTAAAACTGATGTTTGTTAAACTTGTAATGTTTTAACAATTATCGATAACTTTTTATATAAATATCCATGTTTTATTTAAATCGTTCGCTTAACTTATGCTTTTGTTAATTACTGTCGACACCAAGACTCTGTTAAGACTTCCGCTGCGGGTCGGGGTGTGACACTTGACAAAAAATTCGAAATCAGAAATCCTTTCACTCATCCTATTCTTCTCAGCTGTCTCTTCCTCTCTCCATTTCATTAGCTGTGCAACCTGAATCTTCATTTCATCCAACTCACTTGTTCCAGAAGAGGATGATTGATCAGCTTTAGCTTTAGCTTTCTTCATCTTATAAAGATCAAACTCTTTAGCCAACATAGAGATTCTTCTTCTAAGCTCTGTGTTGTCATAATCAACTGTGAAATTCAAATCACCCAAGCTATCTAATCCTTAAAACAAAGCCTCATATATGGGAATTGAATCAGACTGAAATGAAGTCTCTGGAAATGATGTAGTGACAGTTGTAGCATCAGTAAAAGATGGAACAAATGTAGCTACATTTACAAACTCAGGAGTTTGTAAAGTAGAAACAGGAATAGAAGTTGTAGGAGTAGAAACATGAATAGACACTGGAGGAGTAGAAATAGGAGCATATGAAACAAAAACTGTAGAAGTCACAACTGATGAAGACACAACAGTCTTAGTAGCTTTTGACTTCTTCTTCTCATATGGCCCTTTAGCCATTCTCTTTATTTTCTTAGGTCTAGAAGACTCAGGCTCTTCAACTTGAAAACTAGGATCAGCCCTTTCTTCCACTTCTTCTGATCTGTCAGTAGTTGTCCTCTTCTTTAATTTTTTAATCACTGTACTTCCCATCACAATAGTTTCCAGCTCTGACTCTGATTCAGTAGACTCTACATCTTTATCTTCATCAACAGGTTTATCTTGTTACTCAGGCAACACAACAATAACAGGCTCCTGTGAGCTTGGTTCCTGAGAAGATTGATCCTGTGGTTGTGATCGGGAAGATTGACCTGTAGAATTCCTTGACTGTTGCCTTGTTGGAGGAGGTGGTGGTTGTGGCTGATCATCATCATCACCAAATTCTTCGGTATCGGACTCAGACTCTGCATGTCTCCAAGCATTATCTTCAAGTACTAAATAATTAGCCCTTGCACAATGTCCAATCAAATCTTTCTCCAATATAGCATCCCCACTCCTCTGGTATACTTTGACCTGACCCAAACTTGAGTCAGTCATATGTTTCAGCTTCAACAAGTCAGAAGCCTCTCTGGGCAACATTTGCTCAGGCAGTCTCTCATCGATCAACATCTGAACAAACCTAGGATACATGTAAAATCGATCCTTGGCTTTCGTGATGTTGTCAGACAAGTAACGGAAGATCATAGCAGAGAAATTGAACGGTTTGTTCAATATCAAAGCTACCATGGCTGATCTCATCAGGTCCCTCAACTCATCAAACGTTCCTTTCCTCATGTTAAGGCAGTGAAGCAACACATGTGCTAACAGCTTATATTGAAGAGGTAGCTTTCCCTTCTTGACAGAAATGGCATTGTAAGCCCCGAAATATCTTATCAGTAGGAAACAACCCTTGATACACCTTTCTGGTATGAGAGTCATACCATTAGGCTGTCCTTCGAACTGCAGAACTCGTCTGATATCAGCCTCAGAAATACGAATTGCTTGACCAAGCACATTCACTTCAATGATATACTCCTCATCAACAGAAATAAGTCTAGCAGACTCCCAGAAACTCTGAATATGAGATCGGTAGATCTGGCAGGATTTGGATATGGCATAATATATCCTTGATCTACGTAGAAACTCGATCATAGGTCTAAAGTCTTTGCCATTCCGTGTGGTAGGATCTAGATAAGCACAAACATTATGTTTGTCTCCAAATATGAAGTTCGCCATTTCTACAATCAGAAATAAAACACAATTAGAAACAAAAAATTAACAAAATTAAAAAAATTAAAAAAATTAAAAAAAATCAAAAATTTCCTAAGTATAGAATCCAGCGAACCTTTCCTGAGACGAACCTAATGCTAGGCGAACCTAAGTATTAGACGAACCTAAATCTTAGACGAACCTAAACATTTGAACGAACCTTCTGGATGAACGAACCTTTGAATGAACGAACCCTCAATGAACGAACCTTCATTGAACGAACCTTCACATCAAACAAACCTATTGGTCAAACGAACCTTGACCAATAAGGTTCGGTTCTATTGAAAGTCAGAGGTTCGCCACGAACCTATCAGGTTCAAACGAACCTTCAAGGTTCGGCGAACCTTAGTTCATTCAACGAACCTTAGTTCATTCAACGAACCTTGTTCATCCAGCGAACCTTTTCCAATTTTAAAATCAAATTCTCAAATCTTCGAATTAGATGACAAAATTTATATACCCAGGTTCGAAACTCAACGATGAACATTTTTCACAAAAGGAGTTTGTTCAAAAATTAGATTTAACTGAATTTTAATTCAAAACAACAGGTTCGACTTTAAACATCCTAAATCCTGTCATATCTCCTAATCCAACCGGTCAAATTCAAAGATCTATACCTAAAAATGATCAGAAACTGATTACGAGTCTAAAGATATCAACGAAAAGGCTTTGGAGGTCCAAAATCAAAAGTCGAAAAATTGAGTTTTGCAGGTTCGCGGCTGTGCACAAAATGAAAGTGACGAACCTCTCTCACGAACCTGGTTTATATATGTGAACCTATTGAACGAACCTTTCAGACGAACCTCTCAAGCGAACCTTTTCAGACGAACCTGTCCACAAACCTTTTGGACGAACCTCTCAGGCGAACCTGAACAGCGAACCTATCCAGCGAACCTATCCAACGAACCTTGTGGACGAACCCTATCACAAACCTGTCCAACGAACCTGATGGTCGAACCTTCTCACAAACCTATTTCAGGCGAACCTTTTGAAAAAAAATTGATTTTTATTGAAAATTTCAAAACAATCCATGTTTAAATGTTTCAAAGTCAAACAAATAATCAAAAATTATTGATTTAACATCAGATAAAAATAAAAATCTTTTTGTAATTTTTTAAAATTTTTTTAGAACAATTAAACTACAAATTTAACCAATCTAACTATACTACCAAAAATCAAATCTTTTTGTTTGAGAAAGATCCAGACATGAGATCATATTGTTTTACAATAATTCACACATCTGATTGAATTAATGAATAAATTTATTAGCAAATTACAATTCCAAGATGATTGTCAGTATACTTATCCTTTTTAAATTTAATTACTTAGTTAAAATATCAATTTAAACAAAATTATCAAACACTTTATAATTTTCATTTACTTGAACACATCCCCGATTTGTGAATAACTAATCAAACATAAATGTTCTTGAAACTTATTACTTCAATTTTAACTAGAATGATCATGCAAAAATAAAGCAGAATTTCTTTTTGAAAATAACAAAATAGAAAACAATTTGAATTTGTTCAAATTCTTGAAATCAAGGTTAATACTTACGTATACTCAAATGATCCAGAAAATGAACTAAACAATAATTTAAGATTAAGCTTTTAACAATCAGTTAGATATTTTCATATACGCAGAGATTGTCCAAATCTTAATCAGAACCAAGAAAATAAATTTGAATTGTTTAAAGCTATAACAATCAGGTCGATACGTAAGTATACGCAAAGAATGTTTCATCTTTAGACTAAAATAAAAGAAAAAAACAAAATTAGAATTTCTTTTGAAAAATAAACACATGATCAAAACTAGTCATTTAACTTTTTGTTCAAGAAACATTTTGTAAGAAAAATTACCACTCTTTCAAGACAAAACTAAGTACTGCATTCTAAGCATCTGTTTCTTATAAAGCATAATCAAACTTTTGTTTAAACTTATCTTAACTAAGTTATAAACCTACTAACACATCATACTTAGTACTTGTAACTGCTCTTTATGTTTCAGTTCTTAATGGTACACATATGCTCCCAATTGTAAACAATGTACTATCATTTCTCACTTGGTCGAATCAATTTCTCAGAATTTTCAATTTTTAATGTTTTTGTGTTTTTGGTTTTTCAAATGTTTTTGTATTTTCAAAATTTTCTCCCCCTAAAAACTAAAACACAAAACAACAAAAAAATTAAATATCTGATGTTAATTCAATAAAAAATGATTACGAAGGAAGTTGATTCTTGATTACCTCACCCATGACCCGAATTCCATTCAATTTGAGTAAATACTCAAAACGGTTTTTGTCAAAGGCCTTGGTGAGAAGGTCTACTCTTTGCTCGTTAGTGTGTATCTTCATCACATCAATAAGTTTCTTTTCATAGTAATCGCTTATGAAATGAAACCGAATATCAATGTGTTTGGATCGTGAATGATACACCGGATTCTTGGTAATAGCAATAGCAGCCTCGTTGTCGACATGAATCGGGGTAGTAAAAAAATTGAAACCGTAATCTCTCATCTGTTGTTGTATCCACAAAACCTGGGAACAACAACTGGCAGCCGCTACATACTCAGCCTCACAGGTTAAAGTAGCAACAGATGTCTGCTTTTTGCACTACCAAGAGACTAACCTCTCCCCCAAAAACTGTGCACCTCCAGTTGTGGATTTCGCATCAGTCTTGCATCCTCCGTAATCAGAATCACTATAGGCATTGAAGGAAAAATTATCATCCTTAGGATACCACAGACCGGTGTCTGGTGTACCCTTCAGATAACAAAGAATCCTCTTAACTGCTATCAGATGTGACACCTTAGGTTTAGATTCATAGCGAGCACAGATACTTGTAGCAAATACAATATCTGGCCTAGAGGCAGTCAAGTACATCAAGCTTCCAATCATTCCATGATATAAAGTAGCATCAATTAACTCCTTCTTAATATCATGCTCAATCCCGTGATTGGGCTGAATGGGCGTGGAAATGGGTTTACAATCAAGCATGCTAAACCGTTTTAGCACATCTTGAATGTATTTTGTCTGATTAATGAAGATTCCATCATCAGTCTGATCAATTTGTAAACCCAGAAGAACTTGATGTCTGACATGGCACTCATTTCAAACTTTTCAATCATAACCTCTTTAAATTCCAAACACAACTTCTCATCGGTAGATCCAAAGATGATGTCATCTACATAGACCTGAACAAGGATAATATGCTTACCCTTTTCCGGATAAAACAGTGTTTTGTCAATCTGACCCCTATTGAACCCGTGTTCAATAAGGTGAGTCGTGAGTGTCTCATACCAGGCACGAGGAGCCTGATGTAGACCGTACAGTGCTTTGTCGAGGATATAAACCTGATCCCGGTGGATAGGATCCTCAAAGCCCGGTGGCTGACAAACGTACACTGTTTCCATCAACGACCCATAAAGGAATGCAGACTTGACATCCAACTGAAATACTTTAAATTTCTTGTGGGCAGCAAAAGCCAGAAAAAGTCGAATTGCTTCTAGCCGCGCCACTAGTGCAAATACTTCGTCACAAAAATTCCTTCGACCTGTTTGAATCCTTGAACAACTAAACGTGCTTTGTTCCGAACAATCACGCCTCTATCATCTCTCTTGCACTTTAACACCCATCTGGTGCCAATCTTCTTTTCTCCCTTTGGCAAATCCACTAAATGCCACACACCCAGCTTCTGAAACTGATTTAGCTCCTCTTGCATGGCCTCCACCCAGGCAGGCTCACGCAGCGCTTCAGTAACAGATTTTGGCTCAATCTGAGAAATGAATGCAGAATGCATCCATAACTCTTGAGTTCCATGAGTTCTCTCCAACTCAGCATACAAACTTTCCGCGTTTGTAACTTGACTTCTTGTCAGTACTCCAACAGACGGATTTCCAATGATCTGCTCCACAGGATTATTGACATGAAATCTAGTAACTGGCACTTGCGGGACCCCAACATTATGATCAAGATTTGTGATATTCTGGTCAACATCTTGATCATGAGAAACTACATCTTCAAAAACATCCTGATCATCCTCAGATGACCAATCATCATTCATTGCTCCTGAAGTGCCTTCCTCCGTTGGATGATTATCTTCAGCTTGATGAGAAACACCTTGATCATCAGCATTCTGCAAATCATATAACATCTGCAAGGATATTTCATCATTAGTAACATTAGGAGACAAGTTAAAAGACTCAAAAAGTTTATCATAATCGAAAAGCCAATTTGGTCCTTTGCCTTCAGGTTTAGGTGTATGTCTTTGAACATCCACATTATACCATAGTTCCACAACACCCGCGCATTTGTTAAACACACGTTTGTTGGGCAGGCTGTAGCCAAGAAAGAAACCTTCTTCAACTTTAGAGTTGAATTTAGCATCTTTCTTAAGCATGGTACAAGGAGCCCCGAAAGGTTCCAAGTGTTCCAAATTAGGTTTTCGATTTTGAAGCAGTTCATAGCAAGTCTTATTATGTCTTTTCACAATAAGCACTCTGTTAAGAGTAAAACAGGCGGTCGCTACGGCTTCACTCCAGAATGTAATGGGGAGCTTTGAATCAGCGAGCATAGTTCTAGCAGACTCAATCAATGTCCGATTCTTTCTCTCAGCTACACCATTCATCTGTGGTTCATATGGTGCACTGAATTGCTGCTGAATGCCCCTTTGAATAACAAAATTCTTCCGTGTTTTGATTCTTGAACTTCGTCCCATTGTCTGATCGAACACACCTTACTCTCAACTTGTACAAAGTCTCCAACCTGTTCACTAGTAAAACAAAATTTTCATAAGTGTCTGATTTAAACTTTAAGAACATTACCCTTGAAAATCTAGAAAAATCATCGGTCACCACAAAACAGTATGATTCACCACCGATACTCTTCACATTAATCGGTCCAAATAAATCCATGTGAAGTAGTTCCAGTGGTTTATTAATAGAAAACACTGTTTTTGTTTTATGGGACCTCCTTTTCTGTTTACCCTTCTTGCAAGACACACACACATCAGGGAGTTTTAAGTGTTTCACCAGTACTCCATCAACCAAATGATTATGCACTAAATGATTCATCTTCCTGATATGTATGTGACCCATCCGTCTGTGCCAAGACCTAGTATCCTGCTCGGTTGCCTTCGACACCAGACACGTCTCTACCTTGTTTACAGTCTCCGCCTTAGCCATATCCATATCCAAAACATATAAATCCTTACTCCTGTCGGCAGTCATCAGGATCCATTCTTCAGGAATCTGAATTCCTTGTTGAAGCACATAACATTTCTTGTCATCAAACAACACTTTATAACCTTTGTCCCAAATCTGTGACACACTCAAAAGATTGTTAGTTAACCCCTTGCAGTAATTCACATTGTCAAAGAAAACTTTACCATTAGTCAAACTACCACACTCGGTAATCTGACCACCTTTGTCACCTGCAAAATTAACATAACATCCATTCATTTGCCTGAACTCTTTCAACAAACCTAACTCTCCCGTCATGTGCCGTGAGCATCCACTATCAACAATCCATCGACTGTTGATATGGCCCATGAATGCCACCTGAACAATAAATTAAAATTTTGATCACTATCAAAAGGGATTACTCCCGCCATTCCGGCGTTGAGTCTCCCTGAATAGCCTCCTGCCATTCGGTTTTGATGAACTACTTGAAGACCCATCTTCCAAGCATTCATCATTTCTCACAAAAAAATTTATCATCTGACCTGTGTCTGAATTTCCAAAAAAAATTTGAATTAACATTTTGTTTTGAAAAACGGTTAGAAGAAAAATTGTCATAAAATTCATCATCAGATAATGATGCATTTTTTACCAACTTTTTGACATGTTGTTTGTTATCAAAAACTTTCCTTTTCTGATGTTTTTCTTCTTTAACCCAGACACATTCAGGATTAAATTTCCTGAGAACTCTCATTTCCTCCTCGCTAGGCTTTATTTTCCTAGGACTCCCACCAGATTGGATCACCCGACTGTCATTTACAGAACTTTTCTTGATCTTATGATTTGGACAATTTGCTGAAATATGTCCTTTTCCACCACAAGTAAAACACTGTCGTGTTTCTCGTGGAGTAAAAGAATGAAATCTGTGGCAATTATCCAAATCACAATTAGCAATGACATGACCCAATCTCCCACATCTGTAGCATTTCCTTTGCGAAATACTCTTTGGTTTTGATTCATCACAACTCTTAGATGAACCCAAAGATTTAAATACAACAGATGGGGATGAAACTTTTTGCCTCAAACAAGTGGCTTTTATCTTGAAATTATTTTGAGTTTGAAAAATCTATGATTTTCCTTTGTTTCCAGCCCAATTTGATTAACTTTGTCAACCACCTTGACAAACTTCTTACCAATCTTTTCAGAAAAACCCTTTTGTTTTTGAAAAACATTACTCGACTCTCCTTTCTGTGTAGTGGAAGACTTGACAAACACAGTAGGTTTGAGAGTGGAGGAAGTTTTGACTTTTAATCCTGGTTTGGAAACAATATTTTGTTTGACCACTGCTTTCTTAGCTGATTTTATTTCAGACTTTGATTTCTGAAAATTTGGACTCTTCTTTTCTACATTATTAACTTGATGACCAATCATCCTCATAATATCAGCTGGAAATTCCGAATCTGTGATGTCCTCGATAATAGGACCATCATAATCAACAAACTCACTATCATGAGATGATAAACTTTCCTCATCCTCAGTTACATGGTCAGACACAATCTTCTTTAATGAAGCTGGATTGACTTCCAAAGTCGGATCAAGTGGTGGTCTTGACACATAACTAGGAGGATGTGGCACAACATGAAAACCAATTCCAGAAGTATCATGCGAAGATCTTTGCATAGCCGCAAAGTAATCGATGACATAAGCTGAATTTTGGTAATTATCAAGCTTGCCCTTGTGTAACTCAGCTTCAGCTTTAGCTGCTGATAATTCCACCTTTAACTTCTGAACTGATTCAAGATGCACAGACACAGCATGGTTATTTTGTAAAACTTTGATTTTTAAATCTTCGTTTTCTTTACCAAGATCGATTATCTTCTTGTCAAATGATTTTTCTCTTATAATCAGCTTTTTATTTGCTTCTGTGCTCTCCATCAGTTCAGCTGTTGATCGATGTGTCGTAGGTCAATCAAAAACAATTTATAATTAAGAACTTAGCTACCTTTGACTATAGCAAGGGCAAGTA
This sequence comes from Mikania micrantha, assembly GCA_009363875.1. Classification (NCBI taxonomy): domain Eukaryota; kingdom Viridiplantae; phylum Streptophyta; class Magnoliopsida; order Asterales; family Asteraceae; genus Mikania; species Mikania micrantha. Next base: position 3,839,748 of record CM018696.1, on the reverse strand, counting down.
AGGTCGTCTCCACAGGGAATCAGTGGAAAGTGCTAATCTTGACTACAAACTAATTAATCTAAGAAAAATGAAAACTTGATTGAATTGGATTAAGAGAATTGTTTAAAAGAAACAAACTTTAACTTTTGATTTGAAAACAATTAATGAAAAAGGTAATCACTTCCGGTTTTTAGGTTGCAAGATCCACAATGAATGTAAAAGTTAAACCTAGGTTAAAATAATATAAAACTTATGTTGTCAATCAATTCGATTAAAGTGATAAAGATGGAACGAACGTTTAAGATTTGTTCATTCACAAAATTACCAATAGACATACACAACGCATCACATGAATACCAATGAGTAAACGATGCAAGAAAACCGAATCACTGATGGTAACGCATAATACGAAAACATAAATCTATTGTTTAAATCAACCAAAAAAAAATCGTATCAAGTTTACAATCAAAAACCTAGATTCAACATTCAAACATTGTTTCACTTACAACCCTAATCAACCGGAAGCGATTACGAAGAAACTAGCCTTGCCTCATCGCGATTTGATCTTCAATTGTTGATTCCATTGATGAATTTTTGGATTGAATCTTGATTTGGAGGGTTGGATCCACTCAAAAACTGCCCAAAATCGTCCCCAATTGGCCCCAAAAACCTTAACTTTCGACTTCGATGGATTGTCCCTTGAAAATAGGCGACATAGGGTTAAAAACTCGTTTTCCGCGTTTTGGGCGTAGCCTACGCCCAATTTGGGCGTAGCCTACGCCCAATTTGGGCGTAGCCTACGCTGGGCCAAACTGAACGGTGGAAAATTTCTGTCAACGCTGAATTTTTGGGCGTAGCCTACGCTGACTTGGGCGTAGCCTACGCCCAGTCTGATCTCACCAACAGCTTCGTCTCGTCGAGAAACTCGGTTTTCATATATTATGGCTTCCGTAACTCTTCCTCTAGCTCAAGATATGCGCTTCCGAAGTTTTGAGCTTTTCTCGACAGTTTCTAATCCATCTGTGCATCTTTTCACCTCGTTAACACCCCCGGGCATCACTCTAATGTGTTTATACCTGAAATTCACAATTGTATTTCAAATATCATTGTTCCACATAAAATTCACGTAAAAACGCAACTTTAAACTGTTAAAACACATGAAAACCAGACACCCATCACATCCCCACACTTATGTTTTGCTTGTCCCAAGCAAAGTCTTCTACGCACGATAACAAATAATTCAACAAAAAAAAACATCGCTTAAACATCTCATTACCGGTTAATAGCAAAACTTCAAAACCACACCTAATTCCCAAGACTTACAACGTGCAATAGATTTACTTCCCAACAAGCAATATTACAAATTTGACAAGAAAATCTCTAATCAAGGACACTTAGCTTCAAATGGTTCACATGCACGCATTCACACCTCTCACAATGAACACTCCACTCGGTTTTTGTATCTGGACTAGCAATGATGCGCTAGTATTTCTGAACTCTCCATCCAATAATGATGCATCATTATCATAAGCTTGCAAAGAAATCATATCTCCACCATTATGCACAAAGTATACCCAAATCAAGAGGTCTTTCAAGGTTGTAGTGTTGGCTTAGGCTAAGGTATGGAAAAGGAATGTAAGTGGCTAAAAAAAATAATAATAATAATGCGAAATCCAAGTTAAGTTCACACAAACATCTACTATACATAATCACTAGGGTAAGTATGTACCCTTATTGAATTACATTTTATTTCTGAACACTTCTAACATCACTATGAATTTTTCTTTTTCTTTTTTTTTTCTTTTTCTTTTTTTTTTCTTTTTCTTTCTTTTTCTTTTTGTTTTTTTAAGACATAAACACTACTTAACTTGGATTTATCACATGGGTTTAAACTAAAATGGCAATAACGGCTGATTTTGGCTAATGGAATGGGCATGGTTTAACAAAGAAATGGGTAATTGGCTCAAAGGTGGTCACTAGGGGATTTTGTCAAGGGTTGGTGAAACAAAAACACAAGGTTAAAACAAGGGGTTATCCTAATGCCTCTGTCACTTTTGTGCACACTTTGGCTCATGGTCATAACATGTATTAACTATGCAAGTTCTGAAATGAAAACAACATTATGGTAATCACACATCAAACGAAAATGAGCATCAAATTCTACATCTATTTCACGCTCCACATAGGCTCAAATTCTCACAAAAACGGTGGTAACGGGTTTCGGATGTAAAGCATGCATGTTTATCCACTATCTAGCCTTGCATCCTTAATTGAGACCTACCTACCAAATTTTCCTACAACTTGCTAAGAAAACTTTATTCCGCAACTTAAAGAACTAGGCATAATTAGGAAGTTACACATATACACCGGTTAAAGACGCATTCACAATTTTCTTTGACAAAAAATTTGTTTTTCGTGCACAAAAAGACCTATTTTGAAACAATTTTTGCAAATTTTTCAAATTTTCCCTCATCCCCACACTTAAACCTTACATTGTCCCCAATGTAAATTTTTCACTAAATATGAGTGTGAAATGAGTATGATGTGTTGATTTACCCAAATGCCCCCTTCAAATTCCCTTTGCACTCCACTTCAACCTTAAATTTCTTACCACCATCATTCAACAACTCAATCAGTACATCACCAAGCAAACACAAGCAACAATTGTCAAACATAGTCCAAACAAACAATTATGAAAGCATGAAAAGAGCACGTGGACCTGATAAGTTATGCACACATGATTGGCAACCCTTAGATTTTATTGCTTCATCCTGAGGCAGATGATGAATATGTCAACCTGAAAGCCCATAGTTCTTCCCCACACTTGAGTGTTTGAACATGGTAATTAAACCTATGCAACACAAAAATAAATAAAACAAGAAAAATGACAACACAAACAAAACCTAACTCACTTTCGTAGGAATCACGATTGCATTTAGCTTATGCAACAAGCCTTTTAAACCCCTCGGTAGCCCGAGTGGACGAGTGAAGTCTCGTGAGGGTTTCTAGCGAACACACCCACAAAGTTCAATGGGTTGCCTCCCAAATAGCGCTAAGTTTTAGGTCTTCAGCCGGACCATACCTGATTTTGGGTTTATGGTGGTTGAAAGGTAAATTCACTTCCAACCGTCACCTTACCAACTTGGTTGTTATCAACCCAACACCAACTTGTCTCTCCTATCTTTTTCGTATCAAGTAGCTCATCTTTGGCTTTCATCTTCACAAATTCACCATCTTCATACGTGTGCTTGATATGTTTAGGTGGTTTCTTCAGTCCATTCGGTGATTTTAATGATCTTGCCTCCACATTGATATGCTCTTTTGAGTTTTCCACCTGATATACCATTGATTTCTGAACTTTTTCATCTTCATTCACTATTTTCTTATCTTCCTTCACTTTAGACCTGTCAAAAACGAAACCCTTCTCTTTGGTGCCCCTCTCAATAACATTGTAATGAGAATGACACTCGTTAGTAATACCTGTTATCGCACATTTATTTTCAATAAAATAAGTAAACAAATTTGACGATATATCTAAGCTCAACTTACGGTTTCCAAAGGTCATGCTAACCGTGTTGTCCCGACAATTGATTTGTGCATTAGCAGTTGCCAAAAATGGTCTTCCAAGTATGACCGTTGGTTGTTCCTTCTTTGTGTTCGACTCATAGTCTAGTACCAAGAAATCCTCAGGGTAATAAAATTCCCCAATCTTAACCGCAACCCCTACCAACAGTCCTCGGGGTCTTTTACATGTTGAATCTGCTAGCACCACAGTGATGTCAACCGGATGTAAAGGACCAAACTCATGTTGATCATATATGCTTCCTGGTAAAATACTAACACTAGCTCCATAATCTAAAAGTGCCTTGTTAGTTTTTACTTCTCCAATCTGAATTGAAATGATAGGTGCTCCTGGATCATTTTCTTCTTCTGACTCACTCTCTTCACTACACTGATGTGTGCACACCGAACTAACATGTACATTTTTTGTGTTCTTTGAAGTGGAACTCTGATGCAAAGGGTTTACTACAGTATCACTAGGTAGCTTACCCGATTCCTTTCTGTATATCGCTACCTCTTCAGCCAATTGTCCCACTTTCTTGGATAATGCCTCGACTGATTTGTCTCGTACTTCATTGGCTTTCTTCATTTCTTTGAGAAAATCCATGATTTCCTTGTTTGATGTTTCAGAAGTTCCCGAATAGCTTCCTTGATCATGATTTGTTTGGTAATTCCTTTGGTAGCCCTTGTTTCCACCTTGATTGTACCCTTGATTGTTGTAGTTTGACTGCCTGTTTTGGTACTGTTGGTTTCCCTGACTTGATCCCTGAAAATTAGGATTAGATTGATTAGAAGAGTTACCATAACAAAAATTTGGATGGTTCCTTAAACCTTGATGATATGTATTGGAATTCATATCATATTGCTTTCGGTCTCCGTAAACTTGATTCACTTCTTCTTTTCTTCCACCATGCCTAGGACAATCCATAGTTGCATGACCTAATTCTCCACATCCATCACAAACATGGAACACTTGATTCTCCCTTGTAGCACCATTGATTCCACTCATCTTCAAATTTGCTAACTCTCTTTCCAATGCTTGATTTGTTTTCTCCAACTTCTCCATTCTATCATAGGAGCTTCCCGAGGCTTTCACTGTAGCAAACTTCTTCCTTCTACTTGACTGTGCTTGCCTTTTGGAGTTTACTGCCATCTTCTCCAAATAGTCCCAATCCACATCTACTGGGTTGGACAAAAATGTTCCACCTGTAGTGGAATTGACATCCCTTATGTCATCAGTGGACAAACCATCATGAAAAGCAGTAATTAATTCCCATTTGGAAATCCCGTGATGTGGACAAGTCCTTAGCAACTGCTTGAATCTTTTGAAGGCTTCATAGAATAACTCTCCTGATTGTTGCTGAAATGTCCTTATAGCATGCCTAGCATCACTTGTTCTTTGGGGAGTAAAGTACTCATCAAGAAATTGTTGCTGCAAATCCTCCCAAGTGAAAATGCTAGCAGATGGCAATGCTAGAAACCACAACTTAGCTGCATCCTTCAAAGTGAATTGAAATAAAACTAGCTTCACTTGATCAGGTGTGAAGCCTTGCCCTCCTATTGTACCACAAACAGCTTCAAATTCTGACAAATGAAGATATGGTTCTTCTGATGCTTTGCCATAAAAGTTGGGTAACACATTCAAGAACTGTGGCCTTACTTCAAATGATCTTCCTCTCACCTCAGGACGGACAATAGGTGAAGCATTCACTGCTATGTGTGGTCTAAAATGACTTTCCACACCTTGAACTATACATCGATTAGGTGCCCTTGGCACACCATCATGAAAATGGTCATATCCTCCATCAGGATATTGATTGACATCAGGCCTTCTAGGGACTCCGGGTCAACCTTGATATCCTTGATTATGATAATCATATTGTTGATGACCATGATATCCATATCCAGCATCAGGGTTGTTATTATCCCACCCTCCTTGATATCGTTGATCTCCTTCATTGACCACTCCATCATCCCAATCATCAACCCTTCCTCTTATGTTGTCCTCTTGATACAAACTATTTGCTCGACGAGAAGGCACATCATGACGATTCAAATGAGTATATTGTGTGTCAGATGACCCCTGATTAGATCTTTGTGGAGTCCTTGGTGGGTTATGTGGAGGTGGTGGATTTGGTGGTGGCCCAAAAATGGGATTTGGTTGGGGTCCAAAAGGTTGGAAGTTCCCCCCTCTATATAGACCTTGAGGCGGTTGTTGAGGCGGTTCGGGATAAGGTTGAAAATCATCATCCTCTTGGTAGTTAGATGGTGGTCTAGGAGGAGGTGGTGGTATTGGGTAGTTTGGTGGTGCTCCATGATCACTGTGATGACTCATGGTTGATGCTTCTTGATCAATTTGTTGTTGAATTGGAGGTACTATCAAACCGGATCTATGCAACACCCGATTATGCCTTGCGGTTCTCTCAATTTCAGGATCGAAGATCAACGGTGATGTCTTCTTTGAATAACGGGTATGCATGCAATTGTAAGATTACCTGCACAACACAAACAAAGAAAACCCACACGTAAATCCGAACAATAAACAAAACAAAACAAGACAAAAATAAAAGAAAAATCAAATCTTTTTGTATTTTTTATGTTTTTGAAAAGCAAATGCAACTAAAATTAAACTTAAACTAAAACTAAACTAAAAACTAGCACTTTGCGCGTTGATTCCCCGGCAACGGCGCCATTTTGATCGATGTGTCGTAGGTCAATCAAAAACAATTTATAATTAAGAACTTAGCTACCTTTGACTATAGCAAGGGCAAGTAAGGTCGTCTCCACAGGGAATCAGTGGAAAGTGCTAATCTTGACTACAAACTAATTAATCTAAGAAAAATGAAAACTTGATTGAATTGGATTAAGAGAATTGTTTAAAAGAAACAAACTCTAACTTTTGATTTGAAAACAATTAATGAAAAAGGTAATCACTTCCGGTTTTTAGGTTGCAAGATCCACAATGAATGTAAAAGTTAAACCTAGGTTAAAATAATATAAAACTTATGTTGTCAATCAATTCGATTAAAGTGATAAAGATGGAACGAACGTTTAAGATTTGTTCATTCACAAAATTACCAATAGACATACACAACGCATCACATGAATACCAATGAGTAAACGATGCAAGAAAACCGAATCACTGATGGTAACGCATAATACGAAAACATAAATCTATTGTTTAAATCAACCAAAAAGAAATCGTATCAAGTTTACAATCAAAAACCTAGATTCAACATTCAAACATTGTTTCACTTACAACCCTAATCAACCGGAAGCGATTACGAAGAAACTAGCCTTGCCTCATCGCGATTTGATCTTCAATTGTTGATTCCATTGATGAATTTTTGGATTGAATCTTGATTTGGAGGGTTGGATCCACTCAAAAACTGCCCAAAATCGTCCCCAATTGGCCCCAAAAACCTTAACTTTCGACTTCGATGGATTGTCCCTTGAAAATAGGCGAAATAGGGTTAAAAACTCGTTTTCCGCGTTTTGGGCGTAGCCTACGCTGGGCCAAACTTAACGGTGGAAAATTTCTGTCAACGCTGAATTTTTGGGCGTAGCCTACGCCCGGGCGTAGCCTACGCTGACTTGGTCGTAGCCTACGCCCAGTCTGATCTCACCAACAGCTTCGTCTCGTCGAGAAACTCGGTTTTCATATATTATGGCTTCCGTAACTCTTTCTCTAGCTCAAGATATGCGCTTCCGAAGTTTTGAGCTTTTCTCGACAGTTTCTGATCCATCTGTGCATCTTTTCACCTCGTTAACACCCCCGGGCATCACTCTAATGTGTTTATACCTGAAATTCACAATTGTATTTCAAAGTATCATTGTTCCACATAAAATTCACGTAAAAACGCAACTTTAAACTGTTAAAACACATGAAAACCAGTCACCCATCAGCTGTTAGCTGAGCATTCATCACCTTCAGTTTATCAATCATCTCAAGCAAATCCTCATTTACCTCATCCACTTTCTCCTTGCCTTTTCCAGAGTCTTCTTCCATTGAAACCATAAACGCACCCATCAGTTCATCGTACTGCTTCCCCCAGTCATAGCCCTCATCAGTTTGACTCACAAGAGCTTTAGATGAATCATCAGATTTTTCTTTCTTTTTCTGGAAAGTATCTTGTGGCTTGAACGGATTTAGATTCCCTTGTTTCTTTGGGTTCTTGCATTCTCTGGCAAAGTGACCATGCTTACCACAGTTATAACACTGAGTAGACTTTGGATTGAATCCAAATTTGGTGTTGCGGTCGAAAGTGAATTTCTTGCCTGTCTTCTTCTCATACCGATTAATTCTTCGGATAACACTCGCCAGTGCCCATTGTGTATCAATTAGTTCCATTTCATCATCATCAATTTGTGCATAGTCTTCAAATGTCATATTTGCATTTCCAATCCTTCCAGCAACTTGTTCATCGTATGCACACAAGATAGAATAGACATATGATCCTTAACAGCTTCAACAGTAACTTTTCCCAGATTGGTAGTATTGAGCTGAACAGGAGGTGGTATCGGGTCAGACTTTTTCTCATTGTTAGAACAAGATGAACTAGAACTTGTAGATGTAGAAGGAACATGAGTACTATCAGAAGTACTAGACACAAATGCAGTCTGAATTTTGGCAGATGAAGCAGGCGGTGTAACTACAGAACCACCATATAATGAAGGATCTTGGGTAACATTCACTCGTCTCGCTTTTCGTTTATCCTTCATCTCTTGTTCTTCAGGCTTCTGAATAAATTCTACCAAGGTCAGTCCTGGTAGATTCTCTCTCAATATCAGCACTAAAGAGTTCCATTTATCGGGCAAAGCATCAGCTAGACAATCAATCTTTTCATCTTCTGAATATTCGATGCCACGTTTTCTCACTTCTGTCAACAGATGTCTGTATCTAGTGATTAAAGCATCCAGACTTTCATTTCCTATGATGTTAAAATTTTCAAACTCCTTTCGAATATCTGTTGCCTTCATCTTCTTCATATTCGTGTTTCCCTCAACTCTAGCTTTTAAGGCATTCCAAAGACTATAAGCAGTCTTGTGTTCATCGAATTGGTGTAGAATCTGGTTTGGAATAGCTTGACTTAATAACCAGTATGCCTTTTTCTCTGAATCATATTTCTTTTGCTCATCGACATCTAATCTTTCTAAGAGTTGATATAGATCAGTTCCAACAACTCTGGGTCTCTCATATGGAGATAGAATTCTCTCCCATAGATTAGTGTCCGTGCCATTAAGATGAGTTTCGAATCGACCCTTCCAATTGTCATAATCAGCCAAATCTAATAACTTTGACACCTTGTTGGCACTTCCCACTTTAGTTTCACTAATCAGAATACTCTGGAGCTTGGTATTCTGACTAGCCATAGCTGCGTACATCTCAGACATGATTTAGAATTCTTAAGCAGCGAACCTTTTCAACAAAATCACTTGCCGAACCTTTTCAAATAGACGAACCTTCAATCAACCAAACGAACCTAGAGGAGCGAACCTTAAACTCACGAACCTAGATCACAAGCGAACCTTCAGACAAGCGAACCTTGAAACAAACGAACCCTTAGACAGACGAACCCTGAGACAAGTGAACCTTGAACCAGACGAATCTCTTGCAACCCAGACGAACTTTCAGACGAACTATCACATGAACCTTGGACGAACCTTGCACCCGAACCTCAGACGAACCTTGCACAATCACCAGCGAACCTTGCTAACTCACCAGCAAACCTCAGCCGAACCTTGCAAAATAACTAACGAACCTTCACTGTCTAAGGGTTTTGTATTATTCTAGTTTTTCATCACGTTTACAAATCAAGTCCTGTCGTCTTGATTTGTAGTTTTTATTCAGATTAAAAGTTTGTATGGTTATTGTATGTAGTTCTTGAGTTCTTCGTGTTTTCTGAAGATCTTGAGTAGTTGAGGTTTGAATCATAAAACTGTGTTGAGTTTCTTGACACCGGCTCTAGCTTTGATTATCTACTATGTTAGCAACTTTCTGGGCTGAGGGTATATAAAGAAAAATCATACATATACAACTATTATTTTACCATTCCTCAACTGCTTGATTATCTACTGTGTTAGCAACTTTCTGGTTGACCCACAACTAAAAGGATCGAAAATTTTAAAATCAGAACTTAAATAACCAAATAAATACACAACATATCAAAAGTGACAAATAATATTTGCACTAGTTGAGACCCTTCCAGTAATGTGTGTGCAACACAAGCATCTCCTCGTCTTCTTGATGTCAATTCAAATAAAGTAATCATATAGCCAACTAGCCAATCTCCTATCCAAAAAGCAATCCAATAAAAAAAAAACTCAAACTTATCCTCCAAACTTAAAAATCAAACCCTAAATCGACAACCAAATTCTTATTTAGAAGTTGAACTACAATAAGATAGTTAATTACATAACCTTAGCACGATCACAAAACAAATCTAGAATGCCAAGATACATTCGTCTTCAAAACATATTCACTCATTTTGCCAGTCGCCATTGTCACTCGTCCATCTCCTCGTTTCCTGCTATTGCCCTCATTTTTTTTTGTTGGTGTCCGTGTCGTCCCCTCAAAATCAAATCACGTCCTCTTCACTTTTTCCGTTCTAGTTCTTCAGCCTATTTAATTTTTCAAGCCCAAAATTCAAATCCATATAATTAAGCCCAAAAACCTTTAAAAAATAAAGGCCCTTAATGTTTGAAAGCTCTTAGTCTTAGATTGAGCTTATTAAACCATTGGGCCGGCCCTGGTTACTACTCTAACCGGTCAAACCGGATGACATAATCTATCTATTCTAGTAAATAAATGTTTTTAAGGACACATATTATGTTCTTAAAGCACCTTAATTTTAGTTTCCCGCCTCTCTCCTATTAAATACATTTTGTATTAAATAATAATGTTAAATATTAGAAATACATTTTATACATTTTTAAATTAAAATTTTTTTTAATACATTATAAATATATTAATATTAAAAAAACATTTTTTTTGAAAAACCAAATTATTACAAAATATAAAAAAGAGTTTTTTAAAACTATATATTTAAATAAACAAACTTTGAGAAAAAGGGTGTTTAAAAATGTAATATTATTTATTTATTTAATGTGTTAAATTATATGAAGTTTTCTTCATATTCCATATAAAAAAGTGTATTATATGGTTTAAATTTTTTATAACAATTTATTATAATTTTTTATTCATCCCGTGTAATACACGGGATGTTAACTAGTTAATATATAATACTAAAAAAAAATACAATTATATACACATTTAATTAAACATTGTAGATTTGAAGAATCGATCACGAAATTCTACGATTCAATCATAAACGTGCGGAATCCGTTTATAACTAGATTTGGATCAAGAAAAACATTGTAATATATTTCAAATCTGAATTCTTCATATCCAATCAAGTGTATACAAACAATAAACTTGAATTACAACACTTGAATACAAGAAAGAAACTAAGATGAAGAGAATCTTGATCTTGAACTTGAGAGAGAATGTAACTTTGTATGTGTAGAATTGTAAGCTCTAACCCTCCAAGTCTATCACCCTCTCTCTATATATAGGTTTCCTATTGCAAAGGTTCGGCCCTTGTTAACATTAAACGAACCTCTATATTACACGAACCTTGATAAGGTTCGTGTACCTTTATACCAACCGAACCTTAGACCATCAATCATAGCCGAACCTCAAAATCATTAGATTCACCACACAAACTCAATAGGTTCGCTTGACTATAATAACATGAACATAGGTCTGCCGAACCCTGCCGAACCCTAGCCGAACCCTTTGTATCTTGATCTTCTAATCATATACAACAGACTACGATTTCATATACAACAAACAAGGTTCACACAGTAAATGCAGCTTTCACACAGAAAACGCATCAACAAACATAAATAATGTTTAATCAAACATAAGATTTGGTTTTAAAGTTTTAAAGTTTTAAACTTTGGATTTTTGTTTTGAAAAAACAAAAATAAAAAAATGAAATCCGGTCCAACTGGTAAACAAGCTGGTTCGTTTGAAGTCGGTTCTGTGACACATCGTATTTTCCAGGTCAACATTTATATTATTTTAAATAATAATTTGTATTATTATTACATACGTGGCACTAGAATTAGTGATATTTAGTGTGACAAGTGGCACAACAGTCCAAACACACACAACAAACCGATAATTCGAGGAATTATCGTAAAACGCTCGCACGTGTCTTGAATAACGAACGTTGGTGAAATAAACGAACCACAACCTAATTTCACAACACTTAGGCTCTATGAAACCTAAAACAAGTGAAACAATGTAGTTTCAAAACGATGACCGTAAACGAGAAATACGCGAAAAACGAGCCAAAACATAAAAATGAGCCAAATTGGGCCTGACGAGAGGTCCAGGCGCTATGCCCAGACCCAACCACTGACACTTGGTGATGCGCGCGAGAAAGGGAAACCAGGCCGAACCAGGGTAGCCCGCGCGTTACGCCTAGCGCCCGTGCCTCCGATGAGGCGATGCGCCTGCCAGCCCAGAATCGTGAAAAATCTTCTTGATAACCCCAAAACCATCATTAACCTACTAATATCATTGTTGCTTGCAACTAGACGCCATCTAGCCGTTTTAAACCCCCAAGACCACCTGCTATCACCTCTACAACCTTCTAATCACCATCTTGGAGCACTTGGGAAGCCATTGATGAAGCCTTGAAAGCTCAAGCTTATAGAAATCAAGAACTTGGATCTTGAAGAAAGCTAGGAGAAGACCACCACCCTCATCAACCTGCTAGAAGAAGAGTTCCAGGAGCATTAGAAGCTGGTTAAGCATCATCTTGGTACTTCTTGAAGCTATAGAAGGTAGTTCTTGAGTCCATGTAGCATAACAACACATAGCACACCCAAGCAAGCATCTAAGGCCACATGCACACACATAACCCACACATGCACGAAATTTTGGTGTTATAGATCTGTGATTTATGATCTTGTTACTGATTTAATGATGTTGGAACAATCCATGATGACTTTGTTGTGATTTGTTAGTCATTTTATTCATAATGTTGAAGATGGTAACTTTTTGCTTCATGCATGTATGATCCATGATGTTCTAGGTAGATTTGAGTATTGATAGATGATTATTGATGATATTTGGAGTTACCTACAAGGTTTATTGAGGTTGTTCTTGTCAAGAAATCATTATTTGGTATATTGCTATTTTTAGAAACTTTATGTTACAAGATGTTGTTGTAAGATGAAATAGAAACATGATGTGATTAAAGATGGTAATCTATGATTAAAATGATGATTTTTGGGTGTTGATAAAATGGTTAGAAAATGTGATTTACATCATTATTACTAAATATAGTAACTTTTAAGTTACAAGTGTTGAAGAATGATGAACTTAATATTATTGGTATGTTTAACATGATTATTTGGAGTGATAAGTTAATAATAGGAATTATTGATGCATTAGAATCATTAAGATAGAAGACATAACATAAGTTACTATAAATAGCAACTTTATTATAAACCAGTGGATAACAACGTGTTAGTCATAACAAGCATGCATACCCGGTTATTCGAAACTAGGATATTGATGTTTGATGAGTATGATTGTTAGACATAGTGAAATATGCTTGTTCTTACAACTTACTATAGATAGTAACTTTTAAACGAGAATCGTGATTAATTGACTAAGTGTGACTATGTGCTATGTGATAACATGATCATATAGGTTAACCATGCATGCTAGAACGAACGGAAAGTGACTTTTTGAATGACTTGCTTAAAATGGAAACTTTCCTAAAATGGAAACTTACTATAAATAGTAAGTTATCCCACTAATGCGATTTATGTACTTGCACGCATCACACTACACTGTGAACACGTTAAACGGTAACTTGAACTAAACACGTCACCAACGGGTCGTTATGTCAAACACGGTTAACACGGTCAACACGACCAACACAACAACTCAGAGTTGTTTAGACACGAAAACGGTCTAGTGAGACCAACACGAATGTAAACACAAACTCATAACACATATGTGATACAGGTAACCGCTAAGAGGCGCACTAAACCGTTCACGAGAAGAACGCTACCACTAAACTCAGGTGAGTTTACAGCCCCACTTTTATACTTAACTGTTTTGATAAACTCTTAGGGTGAAAATACTATGCAACTGTTTTAGATATATGACTGGTATGTTGTAAACTATTTTTGAGTGCAACTATTATTGCGACGAAGTCCTCATATACCCTTACCGTTATTTATGTAACAAACGAGTCGTTATTACGTATTACTACTGGGTTTGACTAGCCCCACTCGACAACAAATATGACTGGAGGTCACTACGAGTGTAATATCGATGCTGATTGCTGGGTTCCACGATGACCTGGGGAGGCAAAGGGAACAGTCGAGTTTCGGTAGGATGAACTGACACACTCCGGATCGTAGATCCAGCAAAACAACTTAACATACCCTATATATGTCTGTCTTACTGTTTACTATTGTCTAAACCTGTGAACTCACCAACTTTATGTTGACACGTTTTCGCATGTATTCTCAGGTAACTGACGAGCACGAGCTAGGACGCAATTAGTGATGCACAAGAGAGTCTCATGCATATAGACTCTAATTCTAAGCTTTTGTCATTTGTGTTTTAAGCATTTTTAACATGTAGTGTCTGATGCATTTACTTTCCGCTGCAAACGCTTTGTTTATTCCAATGCTATATATTAAACTATTACGCTGCATATTTATGAAACTTGTCTGATTTGCAAAACTGTATGATTGTGTAACTCATATAGAGTCATTTTATATGACCAAGAGCTATGATCCTGGCCACGTCACCCCCGTGCGGTCTGACACCGCGCGTGGGAATTTGGGGGTGTGACAGGTTTACAAGCTCATTTTGGTAAATTTACATAATTAAATTTTTTTGTTACATAAAACAATAAAAAATAAAATACAATTATAATTTATAAACCTTTAAACACTTTTTTGTACATCATTTTTATTGTTTTTTTTTTTTTGAAATCAAGAAATTTGTTAATAAATTTAAGCTTATATTATTAATTTCAAATACAAAGGAAATTGTAATAAATTGATAATATTTGTAAATCGTTGTTAAGAAAATTAATATTTTATAACTACAAACTTTATTATAATTTAATATAAAACATTATCGATGATTGTATATTTAAAAAAATAATGTTAATAGAATTTAACACTATACTAGACATTAATTAGAAAACTTTTTAGATTAAAAATTCGTTAGATTTCATTTATTACTTTACAAATAAAAGTAAGTGAAAGTTTGGTTTTCATTTAAATAAGAAAATTAGACAGATGTTTTTTAACACATGTTATTTCTTAGAGTTGTTTAGAAAAAAAGAAAGAAAAAAGCTTTTCAAACTCTATAAATATAAGACATTTTAATTCTTTGACTACTTTTCTTAGAGTCATAACATAAGGTCTTAATCTATATAATATATATATTTGTTAACTTGTTTAATTGAAGGAACTCAAGGTATAATTCCCAGTGTTTTCAAACCCCACCGGACCGGCCGGTCGGACCGGGATTCGGAGTGTTAAACGGTTCGGTTCTAGCTTCAAAACCATTTTTGGGTGAACCGGCCGGTCGGACCGGTGATTGAACCGGTTTTTTTAATTTTTTTAAATTTTTTTTAAATTTTTTTGATTTTATATATATATATTTATAAAATGTTTATAAAATCATCCGGTTCTTAAATCCGGTCCGACCGGTCGGACCTCTGACCGGTAAGGAGACCGGTTCGATGTCCGGTCCGGTTCTGAAAACATTGACAATTCCAATAGGTAGTTGCTTGGTTTTTTAACCATATTGGACAACCGGGTGGAAAATCATATCCTTCTATCTTGCTAAATGGAATGGAAGTAAATTTATTCGATCTTTACTTGTTTGTGAAGTCGGCGGGTGGTTACGGAAATCTTATTAACAAGAAGTGGGAAGAAATTGCACAATATTTGGGATTTTCGATCCAACGAATTGGTGATAACGTTAAACCTATTTATATAGGTTATTTGGAGCTTCTTTTATGCTTTTATGACACGAACAAAAGGCAAGGAAAATCCCAATTCAATTCCAACAAGTTTGAAAAATCTATTGCTGTTGATGTTACCGTGACATCAAGTAATGCACCACAAACTAGTGGGAATATAAACTTTGAAGATACTATGAATGAAGAAAAGGATGATGAAGACATGAAAGAAACCTAAGAGAATAGCCAAGATGGAAGCTTTGAAGATAATTGTTAAAATATCTGTTTATTTTTCAATTCAGTATATATATATATATATATATATATAGCCATATAGGGGAGGGATATTTTAAAATGGATAAAAACCATAAAAAGCCTGAGATATTTTAAAATGGATAAAAACCATAAAAAGCCTGAGAAGCAATCCTGAACGTAGATCTCTGGTGTTTTACGGTCAGAAATGCGCGGTGACAATTTCGTAATTAATATGGTGTTTGAAAGTCGCGGGATGGGCATAAACGTAATTTGACGTGTTTTAAAAATGAAACAGAAACCGCAACCTTCATAGTTGTATGGTGTTTTTTTGGTTTGTGGTGTTTTTGTCAAGTTATGGTGTTATAATGTATTTCTTATTGATCTATCCTGATATATGGTGTTGAACCTCTGTTAAATTTTATGGCGTTTTAGAGTTTATGACGTTTTGAAATTCATTAAATTTTAATTGTGAGATTATTGGTGTTTTGAACATTCGTTAAATTTTATGGCGTTTTAGACTTATCAGTTCACATTAAAACATCGTAGCACATAAAATTATTTTGAAATATAGAATATTTGACTTATTTTATAAAAGGCAATAAACAATTCATTCGAACAAACATATAATTTGAAAAACACCATAAACTCTAAACTACGTATATAACCACCATTAAAACACCATGCATGTGTATAAAATCAAAAAACAGAGCATTATTTAAAAAAACACCACAAAATTTTAAAATATAATGGTGATTTGGGCTTTTGGATTCAAAATAACTTGTAATACTTGGATTCAAAAACACCATACAATCCAAAAAACACCATACAATCCAAAAAACACTGTACAATCTGAAAAAACATCATACAATTTGAAAAACACCATAATATCAAAAAACAGAGCATCATTAAAACGAAATATCAAACAACATATGAAATAACACCATACAATCTGAAATAACACCATACAATCTGAAAAACACCATACAATCTGAAAAACACCATAACCTTGCGTATCTTCTGTGTTCGATTCCTCACGTCGTTACCCCCAAAAAAACTAAACGATTATTTGCCAGATGAAATTAGAATCATATAATCAATTACAATCTGTGATTTCTTCTTGTAATCGATAATTATTGATTTGGATTTTTCAAAATTTTTAGCAAGAATCATGGTATGTTTCCCAAAATAACCGCTAACAATGATCAGAAAAATTACGTTAATACCCATATCTTGTAAACCTTTGAAAATACACGTGTAGGGCTTAGATTCCTTCTCACACTTTTTATGGTTTTATGACTTTGTAACCAAACCTTAATCTCTGTGTGTGTGTGTGAATTCTCTAATTGTTGGTATTGTATTTTTTTCATGTTGGGTTGCCTATCTTTGCTATGGAGGCATGGAGCTATTGTGGACTTGATCGATAATACGTTGGGCTGGAGTAGTTATATATTTTTTGAACTTAACAAAAACTATCTCCTTCTAAACTACTCCAAACTAATTACACCATTGCATGGGTTAGAACCCATGACCTCCATTCTAAGAGGTAAAGCCTTTACCAAGTGGGCTAGTCCCACATTTGCTGGAGTAATTATATGTGTTAGTAGAGGTGACAATTTTTACTCATATTAAAAGAAATGGGCTGGTTTGGATAACAATTATAGTATAATGGGTTGAAATAAGTAACATCATAATATGTGATGGGTTGAGATGGGTAGCACTTAAACACAATGCGGGTCAAGATGGGTAACCAAAAAACTATGTAAATGCAATGGATTCAAACATTTAAGAATGATTAATAACATATTTGATGAGAAAATCACTAAAAATTATCCAAATAGACTATTTGTTTACTTATAACACATCTAAAATTAAACTAAATTGATGTTTTTTAAGAACAATTCATTTAGACCCGAACTGATTTTGCTTAAAACCAGTTCTAACCTGCACCCATTCTAACCCGAACCCGTTCCGATCCGTTACCCAACCCGCTCATTTTGCCAGACATATGTGTTAGTGTGATCGGCTTATAAAGAATGAGAGAGATCATTTTATTGGGCATCATCTGAGAGACTAACGTTTGAGTTTCTCTATCTTCTTCTTCTTACACCCCATTTGCGGTGCACATATATAATATATATATATATGTGTGGGCGCTCAAGGGCCAAAGTAAAATTACACTAACTTTAACGTTATTTTACTTATTTTGTGAAAATAATGTTAAAAGTGTTGGGATGACTAACTTCAAACGACAACTTTGAGCCGGGGACTCTTTTGGAGCAACCTCTCTATCCCAACTGAGATAGGGGTAAGGTTTGTATCCATCCTTCCCCAACAGACCCTACTAAACAGTGGGAATATACTGGGTATGTTTGTTTGTTTATCTTCTTTTTCCTTTTAAGGGTTTTCATTATTATCCAGATTATTCAAGATCTTGCTTTAGATTTGGTTCTGTTGGTATGATCTATCACCATATTGGTGACCAGATTGTTGTACTGAAGAGTCATATTTTTCTTCTCTTTCGTCCAAAGCCAGTGCGCTCTTTCCTTGCATTTAGGGTTTTCCTGAGTCTGTTCTTGAGAATTTTCTCTATATATTTCTTTGTGTTTAGTGACAGATCTAAGCATCATGGATATGATATAGGTGTTTGAGTGAAGTTCTGTGTTTGAGAGAAAATCTGGTTGTTAGCATTTTTTCTTATTTCGTGTTTGTAAACTTTATGTTTTGTTTTCTATTAATCACAGATTAATGAGAAATCTGTAAATTGTGATATCGTGATTTCTTGACAATAATGAAGATTATTTTGACGAACTTGAAGGCTTTATCCTCATAGAGGATAAATAACCTTTTAAAGAAGGCGGAAGACTATGATTACATCAAACTAATTGGATTTGGGGGAAGATTGTTAGCATTGTTTTAATCCAAATTAGTTTTTGTTTCTATTAAATAATTAGTTTTTACTAAATATAAATCGTGGGTAAAGGGCCATGTTTAAATAAATGGATGTTGGGCTGAATAAGTTAGATTAGAAGCCCAAGCCTAATATGTCTAGGTTAGTCATCGGATAACTCTCGCTACATCGTTTGAGTCATAACTATAACAAAAGCAATTTTTTTAACTTTGCAGTTAACTAAAACTGACTTTAACTACTAACATAAAAGGCCAAATACACTTAAAATGTTAAGAAGTGATTCATTTGTTTTGAATGGTTTTTTTTTATAATCACTTTATTTCACTTAAATTTTTAAAAGCTACCAATATGGGACAAAGTGAAAACGCAAACAAACATTTAGATTAGAATTAAAAAGTTGTACCATATTCTATAAGATTTGTTAAACTGTTAATTTTAAGATATTTTAGCAAATTATTATTTTGTCCTTTTAATATGTATTATATAGTAGTATATAAATAGGGATTCATTTTAATAAAAACCAACACATTATAAAAAACTAAAGGAATCACATTTATAGCCACAAGTTTTGAAGGTTATAAAAGTAATTTCTCCTTGAAAATAAAGAAAGTTACCTTTATTCCCTTCAAACTTAAGACTATTAATGTATAGCCCACTTACATTAATAAAAAAAGAAGAAAAACCTATACCTTTAAATTACTTTAACGTGCGTCTCAAAGTAATAAGATGTAGTTATTCGGTTAACGCAATAAAGAATGGTTAACATTCGAACCATCCCCTATATATATGTATGATTTTCTGTAAATTCAATGGTTCATTCTTTGAGTCGAGGGTGAATTTTATGTTTTGTTTTCCTTCAATTACTCACTCCACAATATCATTCAAACGTGAAGAACATGAAGAAAAACAAATCAAATTGGATCCGGGGTAGACCATGTAACAAAAACACAATAGAAAAATATAAGTATATGTGGTAATCATATCAACATTTTCACTAGTCAAACAACAAAAGATTTTTGCTTGATAACCAAGACATATATGATCAACTAATATACATGAAGAAACAACGGTTTTACAATCATATTTGATGGACTATAACATATATTTATTAATAATGTGGACAATAGCTTATATTTATTAATAATGAAACACCTCTCTGGTCATAAGACCTACATCATTGTTAGCAGTTGGCTTCACCCCAACATCCATAACCGCCCCAACGTGTTGGTACGGGTGGGGATGGGGTTGCAGGTGGTGGTGGTGACGCTACTACTCCTTCTTGTGCTTGAACAATCGTCATTATAAAAAACACAAATATTAGTGTGAAGAATATAGCCGAATATAAACTAATAACTCTCTTTGATCTCATCTTCGCAAGTTGCAAAGGGTTTCATAAGTATGTGTGTATATATAGTTACGGAAGCCTTAGATATAAATGGGAGATTGGTTTAAAAATTCTTTCTTATAAAAGTCGCAAGAAAAAAAATTAATGTGTAAATGGATGTCCACAAAATCAATGTTGATTTGGGTACAACTTGCACCAAATTCCAAGAAATTGCACAAATATATCATTTTTTCTATTTTTTTTGGAGAACGATATAATTGAATTGAATATAGTAGAATACATAGGAATATTCATGTTGTTCTTACACTCAACCCTCAAAATTCGTGACATTTATACCTCTTATAAAAGTCTATACGAGACGTATATATCTTATACGAGACCAATTATTTTAGATACAACACGTGTCATAGGAGGAATATGCCTCGTACAAACTTATACGAGTCGTATAGAGTCAGTGAGTTTTAAATAAAAAAATGAGAGCGTGTAAATCACGAGACCCGTCGTTGTTCATATCTCCTACAAGTCTATGGGAAGCAAATACGTATGAATCTGTGTATTAAAAACAAACTCACCATCGTTGTTCATATCTCCTACAAGTCTCGTCCAACCATTTACAAACACTTTTTTTATCGTCCCCGACTCCCTGAGCACGAACATTTGTTATATATCTCAAATATGTTATTATCGAGACTTGTTTAAGTGGCGGAGCCATCTCCGAGAGTTTGGTGTTATATACGAATGCTATAAGTGGGCCTCATATGTAGAAAAAAATTCACAACTTGATAATTATTAAGATAAAAATTAACTAATAAACAATATTATTGTAACAAATTAATGTCTTTCACGTATCTATACAAATCTTTCTATTATAATAAACAAAAATCATTTTGCCACATGTCACATTCTCTTGTTTTAATTGCCACTTGTCACCTTTTTACTATCATATTTAATTATCTCTCATATTAAATAATTATATTATCTATCTTATTAAATAATTATAATATTAATGAATAATAATATTATTTGTCTTTTCTCACACTAGAAAATAGTTTTTGACATATTAAAAATCAAATATTTTCATTAAAAGAAAACTTTAAAACAAGTTTATAACAATTTCTATAAATCAATTTTTTTTAAAAAATTAAATATTTTAATTTAATATTGCTATAAAATAAAAGTTTTATAAAGAACAAGTTTTCTTAAAAAAACAATTTTCAAAAAATGAAGTAAATTATAAATTAAAGTTTTAATTAATAGGATTTTCATAAAAAAATGATTTTTTTTAAAACCTAAAAGTAAAATAAAAATAATAGGAAAAATTAAAATTTTAGTTCTTAATGTTTAATGATATTTTCAAATGAGACTTTTCACTTTAATAATTAAATAAATTGTTTATTATGTTCTTGATTTGCAATAGTTTTTTCTTAAATTTTACAGAATAAGATCAGTTAACTTAAAAATCGTTATTGTTAGCAATCAAAAAACTCAGGTACATTTCTTAATTTATTAAAAATTTTAAATATTATTTTATTAATTAAAATAAATATTAATACGTAATTTAATCAATGTCTGTGATCAAAATATTATTTTATAATTTTTAAATTTTTATTACTAATTGTTTAATATTTTTATGTAATCTGTGTAATACACGGGTAATAACCTAGTCCTGATAATATCTTAACATTCTTTAAAGCTCAAAGCTTTACATATAAAATATGTATATCAGAATAAGAAAAATCAAAATTTCAAACCGCTCAAAAAAGCTGGCTATGTACGTTCACACCTCTTAAACATAACAAGATTTGTACCTCTTAAATGAAAACATAAGCTGTCAAAAAAAATGAAAAACATAAAGACACTTGAATGTGGTCGTTCTTCTTTTAACAGTTATGTTTCTATATTTAAATCTTAATTTGAAGTAATAATTTTTAATCTCATGTAATCTTATTTAAAAAAGTATAAAAAAAGTCATGCCATGGAGCACTTCAACATATAAATCAAGAGCACAATTAAAATTATTAAAGTAGTGCCATTGTTATTGGTTATGATTAGGCTAGCTAGCTTGTCCAGAATGCTCGTCGTTCGATGCTCGCTTGAAAAAATCTCAAAAAAAGCTCGTTCGAATTTCGCTCGGTTTTAAACGAACCGAGCACGAGCCAAGGTAAGCTCGCTCGTTGCTTGCTCGGATTGTCGCTCATTTGGCTCGTTTAAATATAACTAAACTATATGTGTGTGTATAAACATATATTAATTTTTTATTAACATTAACAAGTTAAAAGTTATTAGAGATTAATTATGAAGTTGGTGTATTCGAACTACTGAATAATGATGTTGATTAACTATTCATTTATTCAAGCATTTTAATTTTTTTATGCTTTCATGTTATGACAAATTTTAATTTATAAACTTCATTTTATTTTAAATTTGTATGTGGTTGAACTTTTTGTTTTTTAACCATTGAGTTTAAAATTGATATAAATATTTTGAAAAAAAATTGCACTAAATTTTATTCTATAACTAAGCCAAACCGAATTAAGCCGAGCCGCTCGGATTTAAAACAAGCCGAGCAACGAGCACAACATGTGGCCCGATTTTTCAAATCTGAACAAGCCGAGTCGCTCGATTTGTAAACAAGCCGAGCACAAGCATCCTCGCTCGGTTCGATTCGACTCGTGAACAACCCTAGTTATGATGATCATGAGTGACTAAATGTGTAGGTTATTCAAGAGTTCCCGTAAGTATGTAATTACTTGCGAATATAATCTGTATCTCTGATGAATTTACTTTAGATGTTTGTGTGTGTAATTGAACTCTCAAGCTTCAAAGAGATGTAGATCAAATGAAATATGATCACTGAATCCGTTTGCATCTCAATAGGGGATGCTTGTGTTTGGATTTAGGAAATGTGATTAGAGAATTGATTATTTAATTATATATGACTTAATAATGATGAATTGTGCTAATAAAACCATGGGAAACGAACTACACCTTTTGGACAAAGCTAAATATCAAGTCTTTTTTGAACTTTAATTATGATAATGTTTGACACCCGAATAAAGTTGGTTAATGACTTGTGTACATATTCAAATGTTTTTGGTCTAAATCCGTTGTACCAAGCCGTTCAAAAAAAATTGGTTAAACTTTGTGCCTAAAAATCCTGGTGTTCATTTAATAATATAAAAATGTGCAATTAGTAAAGCAATTGATATTATCTATATATACAAAATGGATGTTAGAAATAATAATGAATTCCTGGTTTTATACAAAAATGAAAGTTATGAATACTAATATACAACTTTTGAAGCCTCCTATGTCTTCAACATACTTATAGGTGTACAAACTAGTTTTTTTAACCTAAAAAGGCTCTGGTTTTTTCCAACATAGTCAAGAATTTGGTAAATATAAAATTATTTTCGGTTAGATACGTATTTTTGAACGAGTTTTGACTGGTTTTTATTTGTTTTTGCCAAGTTGGTTCCGACTTTTGGCCGACTAAAGGTGGAACTGATTACGGTTCTGGTTTTGATTTAAGAAACTAAATCGTCTATACCCACCGGTTCAGTTATGATCGGTTTCGCATTCGATTTCTCTAAGAAACTGGAACCATTTGTACCTGTTAAATCATCTAGGATCGATTCCAGTTCCAGGTAAAGCAGTCTTGTCCGGTTTTGAAACAATTTTTCTCCCTAGATATATTAAATTTCATTTTTATCATTTAACAATATTGGGGCTAATTTGAGGCCTAGAACATTTAATTGTTTTGTGTGTCTAATACTCTAGTAGGTTAAAACATGTGTATTACACATGTTAAATATTTGAATTTTAAAATAATTTGCTTAAAATAACATACTACATATTTTTCAAGTATGTTTTTTAAAAAAATTAAAGAATTGATTTATAATGTAATCATATTATATATTTAGTCTAATAAAATTATTAATATTTAATACGAAAGATATGATAAAAAAATCAAAATTAATAAAAGGATAACATACAAATTTCTATTATGAAAAATAGGTAGGAAAAACAATCTTTAAGTGATATAAAAAGTTGAAACGTATGATATCAAAACTTTTATTTATTATATATTATAAATTTGTTAACAAAATAGATCATGAGTTTGAAATTTCTAGATTTCTTATTTTCAATTATTTCTTGAAGCGATGTTAACTATTTTAACGTTTTTAATGATAAACTTACCCTTGCTTTTACTTTTATGACGATTACCTTAGCCTTTTACGACTGGGATACGGCCGTTTTGACTATTATATTATTTGCATTTTAGTAGTTGTGATCTTTGTGTATTTGAACGGCTTTTCTTTCTTTTCTTTTCTTTTTTTTATCTTTTCAAATTTTCTTTAATGTTTAGCTTTAAGTCTCTTTTATTAACGCTATATTTATCGCTTGCATTTCTTAGTGTTTACAATTCTGTTTTATTAACGTTATATTTATTGTTGCGTCTGCATTTACATTTTTCCTTTTGTCACTCTCTTTTACAGCCAAATATACTTTCGGTTTTACAGCATGTGGATCTCACTTTTACAATGGCATACACATTTAGGTTCTACGTCGAAATGAATTGTTCGTAGATATGGATTGCTACGGACAGGGATGCGATAGGGATTGTAAAGAGAAAACAAGCTAGGGGATATTCGTGTATAGAGAGAGGGAGCAAAGTCCGTGCCCTGTCCGTGACGATACTATAATTATTAGGGATGTTCATCGGTTCGGTTAATAGTTTGTTCGGTTTATCCTGTTCTGTTTAATCGGTTTTCAAAAATTCCCCCTAACCGTTAACCGAACCGAATTTGGGAAATGGTTATTCGAACTGAATTCAACATAACAAACTGATTAAAAACCAAATAAACCGGTTAAAAAGCGACTAAACCGAACCGATTAAACCGAATTCAATCTTATATTATTAATAAAAATAAGAGTAATTTGTCATTTTACTCCATGTAGTTTGGATGAATTTGACATATTCATCCAAATTCTTATTTTTTGTCAAATTGACATCAAAGCTTTTGTTTTCCTGCCATTTTACTCCACCTGATTAACCTCATCCTAAAGTCAGTTAAATTCAAGGGTATTTTTGTTATTTATATTAAACCATTAACAAAAATATTATGAAACTAAATAACAATCAATATATAGTAGAAAACCAGGTACAAATGATTTGACTGTCATGCAAATATGTTTTATTAGTAACATATAATAGTTATAATATTTTTATTCAATATAAATAAGCATATACTTCATGATTACTTAAAAAACTATTACTGGTTATGCAATAAACCTATATGAAATTAAGTTATTTAAACTGTATATAAAAATTCAAACACTTTAAGAAAGTAAAACAACTATCATTTGTAGTTATCTATAGTTTAAAATTTTGTCATTTTAAAACAAGTATCTAGTTATCTATAGTTTAAACTTTTATCATTTATCTATTTATCTTGGTAACATAAAAACTAAAAACTAATTTTTATATATATATTGGGGAAATATCAAATAAGGAGAGATTTTTGCCTAAAAAAAGTAAAAACTAATAAAATTCGATATGTGTCATAATAATTTAGGTATAATACCTTATTTTTTGTACTGGATTTTTATTTTTTTGTATTATATATATTTTTTTGTTATATATTTTTTTGTACAAGGTTTTTAGTTTTTTATTGTACTGGATTTTATTTTTTGTTATACATTCTTATTTTTTGTACATGATTTTTATTTTTTTGTATTGTATCTTTTTTGTACAAGATTATTTTTTCGTATTGGATTTCTGTTTTTGTATTTTTAGCATATCACATGTCAAACTCTTATTAATTCTTACTTTTCTTAGACAAAAAAAATTTTAGTGGATCAAACCCCTGTGTGTGTATATTTGTGTGCCTATTAAGCCATTATTTATACAATTAGAGCGTAATGTTGTTTTATCTTTATCTTAGCTTTTTTTTTTTAATATCTTCGTTTGGAAAACGAATTTAGTGCATATAGTTTTTAAAAGTTTAAAGCTATAGATAACTACAAATGATAGTTGGTTTAATTTCTTAAAGTGATCAAGGTTTATATACAGTTTAAATAAGTTTATTTTTTATAGGTTAATTGCATAAACAGTAATAGTTTTTAAATAATCATGATGTATATGCTTATTTATATTTAATAAAAAATTATAACTATTATATGTTACTAATAAAACATATTTACGTGACAATTAAATCATTAATTTGTACCTAGTTTTGCACTTAATATTGGTTGTTACTTAGTTTCATAATATTTTTGTTAAGAGTTTAATATATATGACAAAAGTACTTTTGAATTTAACTGACTTTTTAATGGGGTTAACCAAGTGGAGCAAAATGGCAAAAATACAGAAACCTTGATGTCAATTTGGCAAAAAATAAGAATTTGGATTAATATGCCAAATTCATTCAAACCACAGAGAGTAAAATGACAATTTACTCTAAAAATAATAAATTTAATTATGAATTCGGTTTAATCGGTTAACCGAATAAACTGAACAAACCGAATTCAAAAAAAAATCTAAAACCGTTAACTCAACCGAAAACCGAATTTGGAATTCGGTTCGCTTTTTTCGGTTACGGATACTATTCGGTTTTAAACAGTTTCGGTTTTTCTGAACACCCCTAATAAATATCTATATATATTGACGACATACGTATGTAACAAATTAAGTATAAATAAAACATCATAGAAAAATATAATTAGATTATTTAGATAAAGAGTGTATGTGTATATATATATATATATATAGGGGAAATATTAAATAAAAAGTTTATTTTGCCTAATAAAGCTAAAAAGGATTTTTAAATCCTCTTAAACCAGCCCAAATAAACTCCGATTGAACTTATTTCGATGACCTTAAAACTGTCTGATCGAACCCTCTAATATTAACTTTTCGGTTTTAGTTTTAACAACTATTTTTACAGTTTAGATTTTAGGGCTTGATTTTTAGTTTTAGGTTTTATCTTTAGGTTTAGGGTTTGCTTTTAATGTTTTGGTTTTAAAAATAAGGTTTATTGTTTATGATTTAAGGTTTGGGTTTTAAGGTTCGACAAACCGGTTCCAATGATGCAAAAATGAATTCGATCGGAGTTTTTTGGGTGGGTTTTTGAGTTTTTAAAAATCTTTTTTAACCTCTTAGGCCAAATATTTTTAGGTGAACATTCCCCTATATATAAAGAAAATCACAATTTTGGAGAAAACTAAGAAAATTAATCACAATTGTTATCAATCAATTTCGTTTTTTGTTTTTGTTTTTTGTTTTACATTTTGTTTTATTATAAAGTTATATTTGCTAACAAAAAGAAAAAAATTAAAAAATATATGTAATTTATGTTATTACATATATGTAACTCATTAATTACATATATGTAACTTGTAAACTAAATATATGAGTTACATATATGTAACTTTATAGGTTATATATACGTAACTTCGTGATATACATATTTTTATTAAAAAAAATTATAACATTTTTAAGCTAATAATAAAATATCATGAATTTTTTTTTTAAAAAAAATTGATTGGTTAGCAAGAGTTTTTTTAGTTTGGAGTTTTCTTTTAAGCTCTCCCCTATATATATATGCTAAACCGTATCAACATTTACGCTAGGTAAACAACAAAAGATCTTTGCTTGACAACAAGACATAAATGATCAACTAATATACATGAAGAAACATCGGTTTTACAATCTTATAAGATGAATTATAGCTTATGCTTGTTCATAAACACCTCTCTGGTCATAAGACCTACATCATTGTTACTTGTTAGCAGTTGGCTTGACCCCAACATCCATAACCACCCCAACGTGCTCGATCGGGTGGGGGTGGGGTTGCAGGTGGTGGTGGTGGTGACGCTACTACTCCTTTTCGTGCTTGAACAATCGTCATCATGAAAAACACAAATATTAGTGTGAAGAATATAGCAGAGTATAAACTAATAACTCTCTTTGATCTCATCTTCGCAAGTTGCAAGGGGTTTCGTAAGTATGTGTGTATATATAGTTACGGAAGCCTTAGATATAAATGTGAGATTGGTTTAAAAATTCTTTGTTATAAAAGTCGCAAGAAAAAATTAATGTGTAAATGGATGTCCACAAAATCAATGTTGATTTGGGTACAGCTTGCACCAAATTCCAAGAAATTGCACAAATATATCATTTTTTTTCTTTTTTTCCAGAGAACGATATAGTTGAATTGAATATGATTCTGTTATTCTTACACTTAACTTTCAAACTTCGTATCATTTATTCATCTCAAAAAGTCCAGACGAAACATATATAGGTCAATAATTATTTGTCAGAATTCTCAGCATTAATGACCGGTCTCGTATATATATGTGTGTGTGTGTCATGTGTCATAGGGGGCATACGCCTCGTACACACTTATACGAGTCGTATAGAGTTAGTGGGGTGTTAAATTAAAAAAATGAGAGCGTGTGAATTACGAGACCCGTCGTTCATATCTCCTACAAGTCTCTATGTAAAGCAAATACGTATGAATCTGTGCATTAAAAAAAAACTCACCATCGTTGTTCGATCATATCTCCTACAAATCTCAGCCAACCATCTAAACCCTTTTTTCTCGTCCCTAACTCCCTGTGCAAGAACATTTGTTATATATCTCAAATATGTTATCTTCAAAATTTGATTCAAGAACACAATCGATCGAGAATAGTTTAAGTGGTAGAGCCATCTATCTCTGAGAGTTTGGTGACATGTACGAATACTATAAGTGGGCCCTCATATGCAGAAAAATTCGTAAATTGATGATTGTTAATATAAAAAAAATAATAAACAATATTAAAAACAATTTTGTTGTAACAAATTAATATTTTCATATATCTATACAAATCTTGATAATATCTTAACATTTTTTAAAGCTCAAATCTTTATATAAAATCAAAATTTCAGATAGCTCAAAAAAGCCGGCTCTGAATGTTCACACATCTTACACATACTATCAATTGTTATTCTTAAGTGAAAAATATAAAGAAACTTGAATGTGGTCGTCCTGCTTTTAACAGTTATGTTTCTAAATTTTAATATTAATTTGAAATAATAATTGTTTTTTTTTTTTTGAAATAATAATTGTTAATTTCATGTAATCATATTTAAAAAAGTATAGAAAAGTCGTGCCATGGAGCACTTCAACATATAAAACGGGTAAATCAAGAGCAACTACTCTTAGATGAGCATGACAAGAGAGGGTAATGATTACACATGTGTATGTGAAGAGAGTCTGATATGAATGATTTTTTATGTGACACCTACGTGACGTCTACGTGGAGTGCAGATGAGGTGATTGTTACAAATAGCCTTATTAAGGTTCATTTATTTTTTAAGAAAACATGGTTACTAATTCTACCATCGATATCACTTGTTTCTTTAATCAAGTAAATTATCTATAAAGTTAATTATTAAATGTATAAAAAAAATCATAAAGTTATTAAATTTCAAAGTCATATATTATAGACGTAAGTTATTCTGAACCTAATGTTATTATAACGGGTCCATCTCAGTTTGAAACATCCTATATAACATTTTCTTTTTCTATGATTGAATAGGTCGGGTCTTACAGTCTTAGGATGTTTTCTCATTTTTAGTTTTGAAATAATAATAAAAATATTATTGTTAATAATTATATTAATTGTTGTTACTACATATTTTCAACAATTGAATTCTTGCTTGAAAAGAAGTGAATAATTTTTTAACTGGATTTCAAGATTGCAAAAACAACTAAAAAACAATTTTCGTATAATACAATAAAAATTACAAAAAAGAAACGAACATGAACTTTTAATTATACGTTACAAGTTACAGTATGTGTATTCATTAGACTCACATCACTAGCTTCACGTAAGCGTTACATAAACAATCAGTTAAATTCAAGGGTATTTTTGTTATTTATATTAAACCATTAACAAAAATATTATGAAACTAAATAACAATCAATATATAGTAGAAAACCAGGTACAAATGATTTGACTGTCATGCAAATATGTTTTATTAGTAACATATAATAGTTATAATATTTTTATTCAATATAAATAAGCATATACTTCATGATTACTTAAAAAACTATTACTGGTTATGCAATAAACCTATATGAAATTAAGTTATTTAAACTGTATATAAAAATTCAAACACTTTAAGAAAGTAAAACAACTATCATTTGTAGTTATCTATAGTTTAAAATTTTGTCATTTTAAAACAAGTATCTAGTTATCTATAGTTTAAACTTTTATCATTTATCTATTTATCTTGGTAACATAAAAACTAAAAACTAATTTTTA
The DNA here is from genome assembly GCA_009363875.1 of Mikania micrantha. NCBI lineage: Eukaryota > Viridiplantae > Streptophyta > Magnoliopsida > Asterales > Asteraceae > Mikania > Mikania micrantha. The sequence continues at coordinate 3,809,366 of CM018696.1, read as the reverse complement.
TATATATATTGGGGAAATATCAAATAAGGAGAGATTTTTGCCTAAAAAAAGTAAAAACTAATAAAATTCGATATGTGTCATAATAATTTAGGTATAATACCTTATTTTTTGTACTGGATTTTTATTTTTTTGTATTATATATATTTTTTTGTTATATATTTTTTTGTACAAGGTTTTTAGTTTTTTATTGTACTGGATTTTATTTTTTGTTATACATTCTTATTTTTTGTACATGATTTTTATTTTTTTGTATTGTATCTTTTTTGTACAAGATTATTTTTTCGTATTGGATTTCTGTTTTTGTATTTTTAGCATATCACATGTCAAACTCTTATTAATTCTTACTTTTCTTAGACAAAAAAAATTTTAGTGGATCAAACCCCTGTGTGTGTATATTTGTGTGCCTATTAAGCCATTATTTATACAATTAGAGCGTAATGTTGTTTTATCTTTATCTTAGCTTTTTTTTTTTAATATCTTCGTTTGGAAAACGAATTTAGTGCATATAGTTTTTAAAAGTTTAAAGCTATAGATAACTACAAATGATAGTTGGTTTAATTTCTTAAAGTGATCAAGGTTTATATACAGTTTAAATAAGTTTATTTTTTATAGGTTAATTGCATAAACAGTAATAGTTTTTAAATAATCATGATGTATATGCTTATTTATATTTAATAAAAAATTATAACTATTATATGTTACTAATAAAACATATTTACGTGACAATTAAATCATTAATTTGTACATAGTTTTGCTTTTAATATTGGTTGTTACTTAGTTTCATAATATTTTTGTTAAGAGTTTAATATATATGACAAAAGTACTTTTGAATTTAACTGACTTTTTAATAGGGTTAACCAAGTGGAGCAAAATGGCAAAAATACAGAAACCTTGATGTCAATTTGGCAAAAAATAAGAATTTGGATTAATATGCCAAATTCATTCAAACCACAGAGAGTAAAATGACAATTTACTCTAAAAATAATAAATTTAATTATGAATTCGGTTTAATCGGTTAACCGAATAAACTGAACAAACCGAATTCAAAAAAAAATCTAAAACCGTTAACTCAACCGAAAACCGAATTTGGAATTCGGTTCGCTTTTTTCGGTTACGGATACTATTCGGTTTTAAACAGTTTCGGTTTTTCTGAACACCCCTAATAAATATCTATATATATTGACGACATACGTATGTAACAAATTAAGTATAAATAAAACATCATAGAAAAATATAATTAGATTATTTAGATAAAGAGTGTATGTGTATATATATATATATATATAGGGGAAATATTAAATAAAAAGTTTATTTTGCCTAATAAAGCTAAAAAGGATTTTTAAATCCTCTTAAACCAGCCCAAATAAACTCCGATTGAACTTATTTCGATGACCTTAAAACTGTCTGATCGAACCCTCTAATATTAACTTTTCGGTTTTAGTTTTAACAACTATTTTTACAGTTTAGATTTTAGGGCTTGATTTTTAGTTTTAGGTTTTATCTTTAGGTTTAGGGTTTGCTTTTAATGTTTTGGTTTTAAAAATAAGGTTTATTGTTTATGATTTAAGGTTTGGGTTTTAAGGTTCGACAAACCGGTTCCAATGATGCAAAAATGAATTCGATCGGAGTTTTTTGGGTGGGTTTTTGAGTTTTTAAAAATCTTTTTTAACCTCTTAGGCCAAATATTTTTAGGTGAACATTCCCCTATATATAAAGAAAATCACAATTTTGGAGAAAACTAAGAAAATTAATCACAATTGTTATCAATCAATTTCGTTTTTTGTTTTTGTTTTTTGTTTTACATTTTGTTTTATTATAAAGTTATATTTGCTAACAAAAAGAAAAAAATTAAAAAATATATGTAATTTATGTTATTACATATATGTAACTCATTGATTACATATATGTAACTTGTAAACTAAATATATGAGTTACATATATGTAACTTTATAGGTTATATATACGTAACTTCGTGATATACATATTTTTATTAAAAAAAATTATAACATTTTTAAGCTAATAATAAAATATCATGAATTTTTTTTTTTAAAATTGATTGGTTAGTAAGAGTTTTTTTAGTTTGGAGTTTTCTTTTAAGCCCTCCCCTATATATATATATGCTAAACCGTATCAACATTTACGCTAGGTAAACAACAAAAGATCTTTGCTTGACAACAAGACATAAATGATCAACTAATATACATGAAGAAACATCGGTTTTACAATCTTATAAGATGAATTATAGCTTATGCTTGTTCATAAACACCTCTCTGGTCATAAGACCTACATCATTGTTACTTGTTAGCAGTTGGCTTGACCCCAACATCCATAACCACCCCAACGTGCTCGATCGGGTGGGGGTGGGGTTGCAGGTGGTGGTGGTGGTGACGCTACTACTCCTTTTCGTGCTTGAACAATCGTCATCATGAAAAACACAAATATTAGTGTGAAGAATATAGCCGAGTATAAACGAATAACTCTCTTTGATCTCATCTTCGCTAGTTGCAAGGGGTTTCGTAAGTATGTGTGTATATATAGTTACGGAAGCCTTAGATATAAATGTGAGATTGGTTTAAAAATTCTTTGTTATAAAAGTCGCAAGAAAAAATTAATGTGTAAATGGATGTCCACAAAATCAATGTTGATTTGGGTACAGCTTGCACCAAATTCCAAGAAATTGCACAAATATATCATTTTTTTTCTTTTTTTCCAGAGAACGATATAGTTGAATTGAATATGATTCTGTTATTCTTACACTTAACTTTCAAACTTCGTATCATTTATTCATCTCATAAAAGTCCAGACGAAACATATATAGGTCAATAATTATTTGTCAGAATTCTCAGCATTAATGACCGGTCTCGTATATATATGTGTGTGTGTGTCATGTGTCATAGGGGGCATACGCCTCGTACACACTTATACGAGTCGTATAGAGTTAGTGGGGTGTTAAATTAAAAAAATGAGAGCGTGTGAATTACGAGACCCGTCGTTCATATCTCCTACAAGTCTCTATGTAAAGCAAATACGTATGAATCTGTGCATTAAAAAAAAACTCACCATCGTTGTTCGATCATATCTCCTACAAATCTCAGCCAACCATCTAAACCCTTTTTTCTCGTCCCTAACTCCCTGTGCAAGAACATTTGTTATATATCTCAAATATGTTATCTTCAAAATTTGATTCAAGAAACAATCGATCGAGAATAGTTTAAGTGGTAGAGCCATCTATCTCTGAGAGTTTGGTGACATGTACGAATACTATAAGTGGGCCCTCATATGCAGAAAAATTCATAAATTGATGATTATTAATATAAAAAAAATAATAAACAATATTAAAAACAATTTTGTTGTAACAAATTAATATTTTCATATATCTATACAAATCTTGATAATATCTTAACATTATTTAAAGATCAAATCTTTATATATAAAATATATATAAAAAATGAAAATTTCAGACAGCTCATAAAAGTCGGCTCTGAACGGTCACACCTCTTACACATACTATCAATTGTTATTCTTAAGTGAAAAACATAAAGAACCTTGAATGTGGTCGTCCTGCTTTTAACAGTTATATATGTTTCTAAAGTTTTATATTAATTTGAAATAATAATTTTTTTTTGAAATAATAATTGTTAATTTCATGTAATCATATTTAAAAAAGTGTAAAAAAGTCGTGCCATGGAGCACTTCAACATATATAACACGGGTAAATCATGAGCAATTACTCTTAGATGACCAAGATAAGAGATGGTAATGGTTACATATGTATATGTGAAGACATGATGATATGAAAGATTATTTATGTGACACTTACGTAACGCCTACGTGGAGTGAATATGAGGTGATTGTTACAAATAGCCTTATTAAGGTTCGTTTATTTTTTTAAGAAAACATGGTTACTAATTCTACCATCGATATCACTTGTTTCTTTAATCAAGTAAATTAATTATCTATAAAGTTAATTATTAAACGTATAAAAAAAATCATAAAGTTATTAAAATTCAAAGTCATATATTATAGACGTAAGTCATTCTGAACCTAACGTTATTATAACGGGTCCATCTCAGTTTGAAACATCCTATATAACATTTTCTTTTTCTATGATTGAATAGGTCGGGTCTTAGGATGTTTTCTCATTTTTAGTTTTGAAATAATAATAAAAATATTATTGTTAATAATTATATTAATTGTTGTTTAATAGATATTTTCAACAACTGAATTCTTGCTTGAAAACAGGTGATTAGTGGATTTCAAGATTGCAAAAACCAACAAACAATTTTCGTATTATACAATAAAAATTATAAAAAAGGAAACGACCACGAGCTTTAAATTATAAGCTTATAAGTTACAGTTCTTTAAAATAACATTGTTAAAGAGTAATTAAATAATTAATTAAGGCTATGTATACATCACATAAATAACAAACAACGTCTATTCCTTTTCACATACATATGTATACCTATTTGTTCTATATTGCTAAAAGTTTTAATAATCTATTTTAATTATCTTAAAAACTCGATTTTAAATTAAATGACCACTTGTACCGGTGAGGTCGTTTTTCAATAACATCAGTTTGAAATCATGGGTTTTATGTACACACTCGCTTTTTAACTACAAGATTCAAATTTATTATTTGAAATACAAGTATTTGAACAAGAAGTATTCAAAACACGTTTTTATTTAAAAGAAAGAGAGAGACTATTTATTTTGAAAATTATTAACCAAATTAAAGAAAAAAAATATACTCATTGGTTCATTTTAATTTTTAATGCATTAAGAATTGAATCCATAGAAATTTTAATCGACCATATAGTATATAATAAGTAGAATAATTTAAAAAAAACATCTAATTAGAATAAATTCAAACTGAATATTCTATCCGATATCCTCTTCTACAATCGTAATTAAATAAAATTGGACCGTTTAACAATAAATATGTTGGTATAGAAGCGATGTACATAATCAAAACCTAACTAAAGTTTGGGAACCTAAAAAAGTAGGTTGGACAAACCATAACGATATATGGCTAGTGTTATGTGACAATAGTTACAACTGAGACAATAAGATCTACGACTTTAATGAAACAACCCTTGCCGTAAAACAAAATAATTAAAACCTAACGTGTATAATGCCCTCTCAAGACACAAGATGGTGAAAAAACTGAGAGAGATTCTCATCACACAAGGAGACTGAGAGAAAATGATGTCTAACAACAAACAATGATCTTATGGCAAAGGCAGAAAGGATGCAGATAGACAAGAATGCAAAAGAATATCATACAAAAATTATGGTACAAAGCATGGAATATGATGCAAATAAATTGAGTCAGGGCAGTGTCAGGCTGAGCTTGAGTTTAAAAGTTCACTAAGAGAGCCGAGTTAGCAAGTAAAAAAACTCAATCTATGAGCCTAATTGTTTTTTTATACACACATGTATATAATATAACTTGGGAATATTACTTTAGATTAATTTTTTACGCAACTGTTATTTAAAAATAATATTATTTTGCTTTTATTTTAATCATAAAAGTTTAAATATTAAACTGTTCTTTTCTATATATATATATAGACATTTGAATATTAAAATTTTGGTTATTTTTTATGCTCTTAAAAGTTTGAATAGCAAGTTTTTGTTTCTTATTTTGACAATAAAAGTCTAAATATTATAATCCTTTACCTAAAAAAAACTTTAAAACATTATTTTTATTTCCTTATTTAGACACTAAAGTTTGAATATTTTAATTTTGGTTTGATTTTTCTATTTTTTCCAAAAAATTTGGGTATGCTAATTTTAGTTGTAAAATCATGAAGATTTTTATTTATTACTTCAGTTATAATTTTTTTATAAACTGCATATTAATGGTTGAGGATACATTGGTATCCGGGCTTTTCGATGTTCACTATAACACCAAGGTTTGATTTCAACTTTTACAAGGATAAAGTGCATATATCTTTAGGTTTTATGTTGTACCAACATTCACTTTTGCAATAAAGTACACTTTATAGTTTTACGTTAATATGACAATCATTATGACATGTTCTTTTATTTGTGTTTCGGTAATCGGCATCATACTATTGTAGATGACTTTGGTTTGAGATTGTGTCCATCCAAAATTAATTTTAGATATATATGTATTTTTTATTTTCTTACAGTTGTTTTAGATTTTTTTTAAAGAGTACTTTAGGTGGCGTTAATTATGACCTAAACTTGAAATCATGTCCTTAACGTCACAGGGTTTTACATTGAAATGACAATTATTACGATGTGTTTTATTGTTTGTGTTTAATGTTTTAAATTAAGGCGGGTTCCGCCACAACACGCATAAAGAAAAATCTATTTAAAAATTAAATAGGGAAGTGACTTACTTTTTTGGTGTGAATATACAAGGTTGACGAAATTCGAAGGCTAAATAAACAATATAGGACTTCTGAATCAGTAAACAAAATCATTTTTTTTTTTGAAATTAATTACGATCAAACTACCAGACGGTCTTGCACATAATCAGCTATTCAATTCCAGATGAAATTGCTAATGAGGTTTCAACCGGACCGGTTTATAAATATATAGCTGATTTCCGGTTCAATCAACCCGTCTGGTTTGGTACATAGAACACATGCAACTATACTTAGTAAAAAGATGATAAAAAACCAAATATTATAATAGATATTTACTATTCTTAATTAATTAATTCTATTGTTGTTTATTTACCATCGACACTAATATACACAAACATTTATCCTAAATACTACTTTCCTTTTTCTTTTTTCTTAATTTTTCTTTCTTTTTTTTTTTCATAAATCATCTATAGTTGGTGTTTTATGCGTACACATTTTCGGTTCTTAAAGCAAACCATATATAAAGCCATAAAGGGATGTTTTAAGAGATTGATTCGTGTGAATAACTTGCCCCATTATTAATATGTTTATTATAAGTGAATACTCAAACACGAAAAGATTTATGTCTAACAAAAATATAAAACAATTGGTATGTCAAAACAGAAATAAAAGATAATTAAGTTATAACATCTTATTTTTTTATTAAATTTTTATTTTATTTTTTCTATTATTTTTTTGTTATGTATTTTTTTATAATAAAATTTTTGTTGTACTTGGCTTTTTTTGTATTAAGGTTTTGATTTTATGTACTGTATTTTGATTATTTTATATTCAATTATTTTATATGGAATTTTTGTTTGTATAATTTTAACATGTTACATGTCAAAGTTCCGTTAGTTTTTACTCTTCTTAGACAAAAATATCTTAACTGTCAGATGAAATGGAGTCCAAGCAAATCCTCACCGGACTGATGAAAACATTTCTCAGATAGAAACATCATTCCTTGATTTTTTCCCAGAATCCGGTGAGATTGTGTAATGGGGGTGATCAGGGTATGAGTGCCCTTGGTCACACCCTCCTAACGCCTGACAATCACTACGTTCACAACCCACGTGACCGAGGCATGACTGATGGGGTGACTGTGGAGCAGGAAGCAACGGAGAGAGAGAGAGAGAGATAGAGAGGGAGAGGAAGTGGCTGATGATGGGGCGTGACCAAGAGTGGTAGTAACACATATGGGTGATAAGTGCCCAGGTGTTAAGAGTAACATCATATGTGACACTTATGTGGAGTAACAAGGGTGTGGTGACTACACATAGACTGATATTCAGTAATTATCACCAATCCATTTATTCCAAATAACTATTGTATTAAAAATAAACAGATAAACAAATAACCACATATATAACCATATAAGTTTCATCTGCATTTTTACACCCAATTCTAAATACATATTTTATCTATGTTTATGTTGTCTTTTGTTATATTTTTACTTAATTTAATTTTATTTACTTTTATTATACTAAGTTGGTCACATTTTTATATAAAAAATATATGTTTTAATAATTTGGAGCATTTAATTTGTACCAATTGAACAACTTAGCTTTAATTTTTATTAGTAAAATGGTGCCCTTAATTTTATTTTTAAGTTATTATTTTTTTGACTTTTATTATATTAAATATTTTCTAACAAAATTAAATGTGTGTACACGTAGGATCATGAGATCATCAAGTATCTACTACAAAATACCAATGTCCGCTTCACCAAGTATATGTTGCTTATTGACCACTTCGTTAATTAAATCGCTTTCGAAAATAAAACAAGTTTTATTATCTGATTATACACCCAACAAGCAAAGTTTTAGACAAATAGAATCATATTTTAGGTAAACTTTTAAAGGAGATGAGTAATAAACACAGCTTAACAGTATCTAATTTATGTTAAATGCATGTTACATTTGTGTTGATTTTAATGTTATTAATATCATTTTAATTTATTAAACTATACTTAAAAACCAAACTAAAAGCTATAATATACATTTACACAATGTAAAAGTGCGAAATGCATACTCAATCAAGGCTATTAACTTTAGTACCTAAGAACCTATAAAGTTATTTAAGGGTAAAAACCCTAATGAGAGTTTACAAGGAGGACTACAACACCTTGGTGGGAGGTCGATATGTCAGGGGTTGGTACATCATGATTTATACCTACACATAAGTGATGTGTGAATAATGATCTATTTAAACAGTTGTGAGACAACACATCATGACGTTTATTTTATATGTAGATACACATAATAGACTTTTATCCACACATACTAATTGTATGTAAAGACTCAAATTTCTTGTAGTGATATGAAAACAATAATAATCAAATACAGATAAGATGAAACCTGTTAATCCAGTAAACGTAATGTTGATTCATAACATGACTCCTTGAGACAGATCCTATCAATTCCTGTTTAGGGTATGGTGAGGATGGTTATGGAGAGACTTTGAGAGAGGTCACAAGTTCTAATGTAAGGAATTCGTGAGTTGATGTTAGCATTGGTCAAAAAGTAAGAGTTTATATCTCCTTATATACATTTAATAGAAAACCCTAATTAGAAAGCATTGGTCAAAAAGTAAGAGTTTATATCTCCTTATATACATCTAATAGAAAACCCTAATTAGAATCGTAAGGATACTTATGTCCATCAATTATTACATATTTTAATAAGTATTTAAGTAATTGATCAATTAAATAAATAAATAAATAAATAATGGGCAAAACCCCTAGGAGGGATCTCACTACTCGATCATTGTTGATTAAAAAAAGTTTAGACAAAATTTCTTCTTTGAAAATGCATTAGAAATATGCCTGAAAAAATGGGCGGGTTGGGTCGGGTTGGGTAACGGGTAAGAACGTGTTCGGATCAGGATGCGTGCGGGTCAGAACGGGTTTTAAGCAAAATGAGTTCGGGTCTAAACGGATTGTTCTTAAAAAACATCAATTTAATTTAACTTAAGATGTGTTATAAGTAAACAAATATTCCATTTGAATAATTTTTAGTGATTTTGTCATCAATTATGTTATTAATAATTCTTAAACATTTGAATCCATTGCATTTGCATACTTATTTGGTTACCCGTTTTGACACGCATTGGTTTAACTGCTACATATCTCAACCCATTAAATATTATGATGTTACCTCTTTTAACCCATTATACTACAATTGTTTACCCAAACCAACCAATTTTCTTTGACATGGGTAAAAATTGCCACCTCTAATTAGAAATGAATGAATAGAAGTGGAACTTACAGGTTAACAAAGTGATAAAACATGAATAATTTGAAATTTAATAGGAGAATATACTTTCAAAGTAAATTTTCATTTTGATTGCAAATTGCACTTGATTAGCAGCATTGCATTTCAACAACTTTATTCTATGGTATTGACTTTGGTTGATAACAATTCACTTCCAAACAGTTGACAGTTATACGTTTACCCTTTTCATAAAAATGGTTTGATGGTTAATTTCGACATTCATGCATCCCTACTTAGAGTATTCAATATCTTATATTTGATTCAATAATTTGTATACAATAAAAATATTTTTATATTTTTTAAACGGATAATGTAAGTAATTTAGGATAAAATTTTTTGTCAAAAAATCTAACGAACTAATAACAACACAATATGTGACGAACAAGATAAAACCGATAAAAAATTTTTACTAAAAAAATCTTTTTTAAATTAATTTCGTACGTTTTTAATAAAATTTGTACTGAGAGGTTAAAAAAAAATAAGTAAATAAGATTTTATGATTAAATTTAAGAGCTAAAATATATAAGTTATTAAATAAATATTGAATTAGATGCAAAATCAATTAAAGAAACAGAGTTGTTACTTTAGTTGATGAAGAGCCTTGGGTTGTACTACAACCATCATAGAGTTGGGTTGTAGAAAATAGACATTTTATCTTTTTTCTTTTTTGACGATATAACCGACCAATATAAAGAGGGGTTATCAGTGTGGATCGCTTAAGAACCTCTTATGTTTTTAGACACGATATGCCAAGTATTGCCCGATTTTAAAGAGAGATTTTGGATATAGAATTTAGGCAATGAAAAATAAGTTAGGAGGAGAGTTCGAATAACTTAATTTTGTTGTTCTAAATAAATAAATAAATAATAGTAATGCTAGATGACGTGTTGCTTTAATTGTTATATACTTACTATATATAAACACTAGATGTACGGATTCCAAGTTGTTTAATTTATTTTAATTATAACCCTTTGCTTTCACATAACCTAACTAAGTAACTAGTAATAATGAGCTATTTGTAGCATTTGTTATGAAAGATATAATTCTAACAAATCTTTCTTTTTATATAGCTTGAATGATTTTTTGTTAAATCAAGTCTTCATTGGATAGAATCCAAGTTTACAAATACAATGACTTAGATTTTACTAAACTTTTAGGTGTACTTTGCATGATTTTGTTTTACTTATCTTTTATGTTTTATTATTTCTTATTTTATGATATATATTTCCGTTACTCATTATTTCACCGTTCTTTTGGTTTGGATATTTTTTTTTATTCTTGTATGAATAGTATAAGTGATGGAACTTGGCTCGATATTTAGAAAAAGAACTCAATACACATTAAAATTTCGGACAAAAAACGCATATAATTACAAAACGAAGCGGAAAAACAAAAGCGCCACCCGGACATAACTATCATTCATCAATGTTTTGTATTGTTTATTTGTTTACTAGTTTATTTTAGAGTTAGGGTTTTCTGAAAGAAGTCTATATTTTTGCAAGCATAAAAGTAAGATTTGTTTAAAGATTGTACTCTTATATGAGACTGGGTAAAAAAGTGGAAACTATAAAACAAACATATCAGAAGTTTTTTTTATTCACATAAAACATATGAAAAGAACACAATTTTTATTGTTCTCTTTCAATTATGTCCTTTTGTAATTATGTTTTTGCCCCTTCTAATCAGATTGTGTCCCTTGTAATCAGATTTGTGCCCTTATTTTGTTTCAAAATTAAGCAAAATTATTTAACAACAATACGTCTTATATTCTATCGTGGATACCTACGACTCTACGAGGGGCCTATCCCCCCGGTACACAACCCTTGTCTCCACCGCTGAACTCAATATGAATTAAATTTTCGAACAAAAAAAGTGTAAAACTACAATACGGAGCGAAAAAACAAAAAAAAAAAAAAACACCACCAGACCATAATTATCATTCGTCAATGTTTTGTATTGTTTATTTGTTTACTAGGTTATTTTGAAGTTAGGTTTCTTGAAAGCTGTTTATTTTTTCGCAAGCATATATATATATATATATATATATATATAGGGGATGGAATTTTTGATAACTCTTATCTTTTGCTACAACTACATAACCATCATCCAATGGTTACTTTAAAAAGGTAAGTGTATAGGATCGTGACACGTGTCAGATTCTTTTTTTTTCTTTTTTTTAATATAAAGGACATTTTAGACATTTGTTTTTTAAGTAAAGTTTACCCCCTTTTTTTAAACATTCATAACATTTTTATACTATATTATTTTTTTTAAAAAATTGCACCATTATACTCGTCTCATTTTTCTCTTTAATTTCGTTATAGTCTCGACTAGGTTTTTTATTTTTTTATTTTTTTGATGTCATGTATTTACATCATTGTAACGAGCTTAAAGATAGCAAATTAATTAGAAATTTTTTCTAACAATGGTAAATTACAGTAGTGTTACAAAAAATGAAGTAATGTAACACAAAATGAAGTAATTTACAATGACATAATTAACGGTGACGTAACACACTATTTTATTTTTTTTCTCTAACAATGATAATTACAATGATAAATTACAGTGATTTAATAGAACACATTATTTTGATTTTTTTCTCTCACAATGATAATTATAGTGAAGTAATTTATCATTGTTCGAAAAAAATTTAAACTAATTTGTTGTTAATGTAAATTACATCATTGTAATTTAAACCAAATTCACCGAAAAAAACCGAAACCGAATTTTACGTCAATCTAAATTACATCACGATAAATTACGTCAATGTAAATTACATCACTGTAATTTATCATTTTTAAAAAAATTTCAAATAAATTTGTTATATTTAAGCTCGTTACAATGATGTAAATATAGGGCATTTAAAAAAAATAAAAAAAATTAGTCGAGACTATAACGGAATTAAAGAGAAAAATGAGACGAATATAATGGTGCAATTTTTTTTAAAAAATAATATATTATAAAAAAGTTATTAATGTTTAAAAAAGAGGGAGGAAAAACTTATAAGCGGTAAAATGACTATGATGCCCTTTTTAATATTTTAATGAAATGCTTATGTGTAAGTTTATGATTGGTTGAAATGAGTTATTAGTTATAGCAAAAGATGAGGGTTATTTTTTACATCTTGCCCTATATATATATATATATATATATATATATATATATATATATATATATATAGGGCATAGAATTTTTGATAACCCTCATCTTTTGTTACAACCCATTAACCATCATCCAATGGTTACTTGAAAAAGGTAAATGTATAGGATCGTGCCACGTGTCAATTCATTTGTCTTTAGTATTAAGGGCATTTAGGACATGTGTTATTTATGTAAAGTTTACCCCTTTTTTTTTAAACATTCATAACTTTTTTATACTATATTATTTTTTTCAAAAAATTGCACCATTATACTCGTCTCATTTTTCTCTTTAATTTCGTTATAGTCTCGACTAGTTTTTTTTTGTTTTTTTGATGTCATGTATTTACATCATTGTAACGAGCTTAACGATAGCAAATTAATTAGAAATTTTTTCTAACAATGGTAAATTACAGTAATGTAACACAAAATGAAGTAATGTAACACAAAATGAAGTAATTTACAATGACATAATTAACGGTGACGTAACACATTATTTACAGTGATGTAATTTTCTCTTTAATTCCCGTTATAATGTTGACTAGTTTTTTTAATTTTTTTTCATCATTGCTCATTATTAACATCGATATAACGAGCATAAATATAACACATTATTTTGAATTTTTTTCTAACAATGATAAATTACAGTGATGTAATTAATATAACACATTATTTTACTTTTTCTCTAACAATAATAATTACAATGATAAATTACAGTGATGTAATATAACACATTATATTGATTTTTTTTTCTCTAACAATGATAATTATAGTGATGTAATTTATCATTGTTCGAAAACAATTCAAACTAATTTGTTGTATTTAGGCTCGTTACAAATTAGGGATGAGCAAAAAGCCAAAAAAAAAACCGAACCGAAACCGAATTAACCGAAAAAACCGAACCGGAACCAAATTAACCGAAAAAACCGAAACCAAATTTTACATCAAAGTAAATTACATCACGATAAATTACGTCAATGTAAATTACATCACTGTAATTTATAATTTTTAAAAAAGTTTCAAATAAATTTGTTATATTTAAGCTTGTTACAATGGTGTAAATATAGGGCATCTAAAAAAAGTAAAAAAAATTAGTCGAGACTATAACGGAATTAAAGAGAAAAATGAGACGAATATAATGGTGCAATTTTTTTTAAAAAATAATATATTATAAAAAAATTATTAATGTTTAAAAAAGATGGGGGAAAAACTTATAAAGGTAAAATGACTAGGATGCCCTTTTTAATATTTTAATGTAAAGCTTATGTGTAAGTTTATGATTGGTTGAAATGAGTTATGTAGTTGTAGCAAAAGATGAGGGTTATTTTTTATACCCTTCCCTATATATATATATATATATAGGGAATGGATCTAATACTAACTCTAAGATTCATCAATAACCCATTAACCCAACCATATTGAATGATCAAATTACAAGATGCTAATCTAATGGTTAATATTAAACTATAATATAATAATGTAATTGATTTGAAAGAAAAGACAATAAGGGTATTAATGTAATTTGATATATTAAATACTTTACCCTATCTTTTTTTATACATCCATAACTTTTTTATACCATAATATTTTTTTATAAAAATTGCACCATTTTACTCGTCTTTTTTTTCTCTTTAATTCCGTTATAGTCTTGACTATGTTTTTTTATTTTTTTTCGGATGTTCGTATTTACACCAATGTAACAAGTATAAAACTAACAAATTATTTGTAACAAGTTGTAACGAATTTGGGTTTACATTGTTGTATAATAAATAGGGGTTAAGTTTAAGAGTGTAAACGAGCTAAGTCGATCCTGAGCTCGTTAATTACGTTATATTCTTGACTATGTTTTTTATTTTTTTCTGGATGCTCGTTAATTACGTCATATTCTTGATTTTGTAACGAATTTTGGTTTTTAAAGTACTAAAAATCTTGTAAATATAATTTTTAAATTATGAAAATGTATTTACAATCTTGTAGATATAACGAATTTTGGTTTTTATCAACAAAATGTTATATTATTTTTTTAAAGTATTAAAACATATTACAATCTAGTATATATAACGAATTTTAGTTTTTATCAACAAAATGTTATAATATTTTTTTAAAGTATTAAAATTTATTTACAATCTTGTAGATATAACGAATTTTGGTTTTTATCAACAAAATGTTATATTATTTTTTTAAGTATTAAAATATATTTACAATCTTGTAGATATAATTTTTTTAAAGTATTAAAACGTATTTACAATCTTGTATATATAACGAATTTTGGTTTTTATCAACAAAATGTTATATTATTTTTTTAAAGTATTAAAATGTCTTTACAATCTTGTAGATATAATTTTTTTAAAGTATTAAAACGTATTTACAATCTTGTATATATAACGAATTTTGGTCTTTATCAACAAAATGTTGTATTATTTTTTTAAAGTATTAAAATGTCTTTACAATCTTGTAGATATAATTTTTTTAAAGTATTAAAACGTATTTACAATCTAATAGATATAACGAATTTTTGAGCATCCGGAAAAAATAAAAAAACCTAGTCAAGAATATAACGTAATTAACTAGCTCGGGATTGGCTTGGGTCGTTTACACTCTTAAACGTAAACCGTATTTATTCTACAACAATGTAAACCGAAATTCGTTACAACTCGTTACAAATAATTTGTTATTTTTATACTTGTTACATTGATGTAAATACGAACATACGAAAAAAAATAAAAAAACCTCGTCAAGACTATAACGGAATTAAAGAGAAAAATAAGACGAGTAAAATGGTGCAATTTTTATAAAAAAATATTATAGCATAAAAAAGTTATGGATGTATAAAAAAAGAGGGGGTAAAGTATTTAATATAGCAAATTACTACTTTACCCTTATTAAATAATAAAAGAAAAAGCCATGTGTTCAATTCTGATTGGTTTATGAGGGTTAATGGGTTAGTGCCATAAATGAGGGTTAGCATTTGAACCCAATCCTATATATATATATATATATATATATATATATATATATATATATATATATATATATATATATATATAATATTAGACAAGATTAGCCGTACGTGTGTAGTAGTGCTTTCATCGATTCCATTTTTTATCTTTATATCGTGTTCTTGCCCGCCCCTTGAAATTCAGATAGGACATCTTTTTAATCTTTTTCCTATGAAATGCCCGTCTTTTTCTAATTACATGTTTGTGGAAATCACATGCATCATGCATTCACTTATCACTAGGCACTAGTTAACTTATTGCCATAGCGGTACCCCTTAGCTTTCTAAATGAAATGTCATATATTCAAATCCCTCTTAAGACGAAATATGGATCCTTAGGAGGTCAGGGGCTTTTCCGGTGCGGTTTCCTCCTGTGGTGGTGGTGGGGTCTCAACAGAGGTTATGGTAACTAGACCCTGGTGACATGGTCTGAAAATCAGTGGTTCACACGTTGAGATCAAATGCCGTTCAAAAAAAAAAGTTAACTTATTTCCATCAAACCTTTTTTTTCTTCTTTTTGAATGATTGATCAATCTTGTGTATTTATGCCCAAACATTCATCTTCTAAACTACACATTACATTACACAAGACTCATGGGAACACTTGTTGGACATTTGGTCCCCGGTTTGGCACTCGCCCTCCTCGGCTTATGGCACATCACCAATACGGTTCGAGCCTATCACATGAAAGGCTCGAACCACTTCAGATCAAGCTTTTGGCACCCGTTTATGAGCCCATCTTCCAAGTTAGCATACTTGGAGCTCTTTTTGATTGTTTCGTTCTCCATCTTTTCCATAGTTATGCAAGTTTTGGACTACCCGTTGTACTCGTTCGCCTTCAAGTTCAATAACTTTGAGCACGCGACTATGTTTCTCCACCTAGTCATATACGCGGGGTTCACCCTTGTAACCGAGATGATCCACAAATCTGACATCTTGTTTGAGGTTTCGGGGATCTTTGCAGCTTCGGTTTTTGGTCAAGAACTGTTCTTGCTTCACTATCACTCGGCTGATCACGTTGGACTCGAGGGTCATTACCATTGGTTGATGCAACTAATCGTGTGTGTATCGCTAGTATCCGCTTTATCAACCACCATATTTCCATCAAGTTTCCCTTCATCACTTGTTCTTTCGATATCGGTTGTGTTTCAAGGGTTGTGGTTCATTAACATGGGATTCTTGTTATGGGTTCCTGAGCTTGTCCCTAAAGGGTGCACCTTACGTTTGGGTCATGGTGGGGACAGTGACATGCATGGCTCGGTCATTTGTGGGACCCACGAGGCCGGATTTAGGGCTCGAGCCCTCGCTAACTTGCAATTCAGTTGGATACTTGCGGGGATTTTAATATTTGTCGGGTGTATCTGCTTGTTTTACCCGAAAAAGGTCACTCCTAGGGTAAACTCAAACGAGTATGAACGACTTAACAGTCGTGTTGCTGAGATCCCGCTGTCTGTTGCAGGATTTAAGCAAGTTAGTTACCAATAAATACATGTTTGTACGTTAAATAATATGAATCATGCAACTCATGTGTAATGGATGACGAACACGCTTCCATATATATATATATATAAGTATCATGCTAAAATTTCAAAAATCTTTGATGTTATTAATGATACCGGACTTTAAAAATATATGATTGTTATCGTGTGACTGTGTCTTAAAAAACTAATGATGTGATTATTATGAGTTTGAATCAATATTAATTATTATTATGATTTGATATGACGGGAATCGTAACATATATATTATAGTAACACATATATCAACGTTAATTTAATTAGATTAAGAGACCTTAATATGTTTTTTAACTTAGTGATGTTCTCAACTAATTGTTTTAACTTTTAATTCATTAATTGACTATACTTGGTCAAATATACAATTCATTTTTATCTTTTTTTTATATAACTCTTTCATTTTTTTATTTTCTATTCATCATCAATATAACATAATTACATATGTCCAAAAGCTCAAAGCTCGAATTCGACTCATAACTCGTTTAGAAAAGCTCGAATAAAGCTCGTTTGTAACATAGCCGAACCAAGCCGGCTTGGCTCGTTTGTACATGTTATACCAAAATATAAAAATATAGAGTTATTTTTAATAATAATTATAATTTAGTATCATATTATTTTTGTAATTATGTTGACGAAAAAAATAATTAAAAAATAAAAGAGTACTTAATTTGAAGCTCACAAGTCACAGTCACAGACTCACATCCAAAAATCATAATTATGTAAAAACCGATCCAATAACGAATCCAGTCGAGCCGGCTCAGTTAAAAACGAGTTGAGTCAAGATTTTAGGCTCGGTTCACAATCTGAGCCGAGCTGGGCCCGGTTTAAATCCGACCCGAGTTCGAGCTAGCACCTGGCTCGGTACGGCTCGGCTCCTGAACAACCCTAATATAATGTGATTTCATGGTGAAGTTTTTTATACTAAATATTCTAAAAACCTTGATTCATTAGAATATATAGATAAATCAGGTGGTTAAAAGAGGTGTTTTTAGAAGGATGAAATTGTTAATTTATCACTTAAAACGGGGCCTAGTACTAATGCTACGCCAAACCAAAACTAAAAACACAAGTGCATTACCCTCAAACTCAAACGACCATTGGAAGAAAAACTCAAAACAAGGCTGTTAAAATAAAAGATATGAATGTTATGATGAAAGCTCAAACCTTCAAACAATTGTTTCATGAATCCTCAAAAAGCCTTTTGAAAGAAAAAAAAAAGAGTTAATTACACGGATGGTCTCTGTGGTTTACCCATATTGCATCGATATGATGGTCCCTAACTATTAGAAATTACAACGGTGGCCAAAAAGTTTGCAAAAACGTAACATGGATGGTTCCTGGGATGGATGGAGGTTATCTTTTTCTGTTAAATGTGTATGAAATGATTAAAATGCCCCTCTTATTACCAAAAAATAAAAAAAAATAAATGTGTATACACACGCTTACACCACCGAAAACCTCCGGCAACACCTCCACCAAGCACCTCCGGCAACCACCGCCATCGATAACCTTCGTCAATAACTACCAACACCACCGGAGATCGTTTCTCGTCAGCCTTGAAAGATCATGTCGTTGTAACCTTTTGCAGTTCCCGATCTCCAGTGGTAAGATCGAATCCGCCACAGAAGGCGCAGTTAACCGGAGCAAGAGTGTCTCTGTAAATCGTCTGCTGAAGAGGAACGCCTTTGGGATCACCGAAGACGGCGCTAGGAGGGATCTGGTCAGACTGATAGGGATTATTTCTGACGTAATATTGCTGTTGCGAAGGTGCATAGATCGGAGGAGGAGGATGATTGCTTTGATTGTAAGGGATCCCCATAACCGGTTCCTCATTCTTCTTCTCCATCATTACCGGTCAATTACTTAAATCAAAGTATATGCAAAACGTGTTTTTAGGGGTTGTTATATTGAATCAAATGATGGGATTGTGCGGAGGTTTAATTAGCAACGTATATTACTCCATTATTGGTTTTGGAGGATGAGATTTGCTGATGATGGGTCTTCAAGATCGTGGGAGAATGAGGTTTGCTGAGATTAAAAGTGGAGATGTCGATCGGAAACTCCGATTTGGGAAGGTGACGGTAATCTGCGGTGGTGGTGGGCTGGTGGCAGATGGTGGGTGGTGGTGCTTGTGGTTGGAGAAGAAGAATGGTAGGGGTGATAAGGGGTAAGGGTATTTTTGTCTTTTTCGAAATTTTAACAGAAAAAGTAAACAGACATCCAACCCAGGTACCATCCATGTTACGTTTTTGCAAAATTTTTTGCCACCGTTGTAATTTCTGATAGTTAAGAACCATCGGTGCAATCTAGACATACCACAGGGACCATCCGTGTAATTAACTCAAAAAAAAAAAAAAAGAATATTACACAAGCTCTAACCTTTAAACAGTTTGTTTAAAAGTATGTGGATCTCACACAACCTCTAACATTTAACAAATGACAATCCAAGCAAAAAGTGTATATATAATCAATAGCAAAATAAATTAATGTTAAATTAAGAATAGTTGAGTTAAAAATACGATGATATAATTACCAACGAGGGAGTGCCTCAATGGTACCCCGATTCTTCCAAATGGGAGGTGTTGGGTTCAAAACTCTCCCGCAACGAAAAATGGATATGAGGGGGTCAGGGGTTTCCCCAGTAGGATTTCCTCCTGAGTGGTTGTGATGGCTCATGGAAGGTTCAGATAACTAAACCTTGGTGACATGGCCTGGAAACAGTGAGCTCACACGATTGAGACATTCACCGTTCAAAAAAAATTACATAATTTTATCATTTTTGAACATAATTCTTTATCATTTAATAAAAGAGATACATTTAATAAGAGGAGGAGGAGAAGTAAAAATCATAAGTAAACATCATTAAAATTTGACACGTGACAGATAAAATTATTCATTTATTATATATATATATATATATATATATATATATATATATATATATATATATAGAGATTGAATCCATTAGAAAACCAATAAAAGTATGACATCTGACATTTTAAAAAAATATAAATAGAAATCAAGTACAAAAACAAAATTCAGTACAAAAACCAAAATTATGTACAAAAAAAACCAAAAAATCTAGTAAATAATATCAAATATCTAGTACAAAAAAATAAAAGTTAGTTACAAAAACAAATAAAAATATAGAACAAAAAAATCTAGTATAAAAAAATACATAACAAAAAAAAATATAATACAAAAAAATAAAAATCTAGTACAAAAAATAAAATATTATACCTAAATTATCAATCCTTCCTTTTTCCAGCATAACACATGTCAAGCTTTAATTGGTTCATACTTTTCTTGGGCAAAAATCGCTTATTATTTGTTCAGTTTCCTATATATGTATATGGGTGTATGTGTATAAACACAAATATGTACAATAGATGATAACTCATAAGATGGTGATGTAAATAAAACGATACAAGAAAGACACATAAGAGTTGTGTTGGATAAGAATGAGCAACAAATTTACCGAACCTTAGTCCTGCAACGGATCTCTCTACGGACACCAAAAAACAGCAAAACACCATCAAAGCAGCGACGGACGTGCAAGCCCACAGACATGGTTGTGACACCAGACGCTACATTTCCAATTAGCTTCGTCACATTTTGTGACCAGTTTTGCAATATTTTAAAAAAGCAGATTCCTAGTGAGTGTTTTGTAGTACAATGCTTTTATAGTACAAGTGCCTGTGTAGTACTAATTGTGTGTGTGTGTATTTTTTAAATTTATATACGGATTATTATTTTTTTTCATATAACTTTTAATTAGATTTCTGAGTTAATTAGACACTTAATTAATGTGCCATGTTTGTTTTGAACTTATTGTTTCTAACTTTGAGAAACGATAGTACGATACTAATTGATAAAATTGTTTGTCTTTAGACGTTAGGTTTCCTTTAAGATGCTAGGCAAGCAAGGTCATAAATGTTATTTGCTTTTGCAAGCGTGGGTGTGCAGGCTTTCGCTATGAGGTTTACCCCGAGTGTGTAGATTTAACAGTGTTTTCGTTGACTCTTTAAAAAAATGGTTCAAACGATTTCAAAAAATGTAACGAGCTATTGCCTATTGTTCTTTGAGTGAATAGTCACTTTGTTTTTCCTTTAAATTTTTAAAAATATTAAATAACCCCTTTAACCCTTGTTTTATCTCAAATAAAAAAAAAAAAAAGAATATACGTATATGGTTCAACATTGTTAGCAACCATCGCCTATCAAAAGGCTTCTGATAGTATCATTTTAACTTTCTTATATGAAACGTTTTGAATTTCAGTCTCATCTATAGCAATTATTGTTTTGGATTGAGGCATGTGGTTTTGTAGTGGTGAATTTCCTTCTGGCAGATGAGTCATGTCACCATGCTCTGTTTTTAGGCGGAATGATGATCTATATGTCACGATGATTTAGGGTGAGCTGACGTTTGCTATTAAAAAAACCAATCATCACCTGCCACCACCACATATACGAGTGCAACTGTCATCACTACCACCACCCGTTTACCTACACTCAGCCAACCATCACCTATGATTGGGGGTTATCATCGGGCCGGATAACGAGTTATTCAGATTTTTCTAATTGGGTTATCCGGCTTTGTAAAAAATTTCGGTCTATCCGAAACCCGACCCGAATCTCAAAATATATTATCCGACCCGAAAAACCCGAATTCTTACATCCAAAAAACCCGAATAAACCGGTTTTATTCAGGTTATTCGGATATCCAACCCGAAAAAACTAGTTTTTGCATATCCGAAACCCGAACCAAATAAAAAATCATATTATCCGACCCGAACAACCTGAATTAGATTTTGGATGCGGTTTTTTCAGGTTTCAGATATGATTCTGATTTCGAATTTTTTCAAGTTTCGGATATTTTAAACACCCCTACCTATGATTACCACCACCTGTTACCGTCAGGCGACTAGACCCACTTGGAATGTGTGGTCTGTGGAACCAATGTCGTTGGAGGTCTGTGCTGACTGACCTCACGCGCCACCGCCTCTGTGTGCTACATTTCCCTCGATTGATCGGTCGTGATGAGTTGATCGGACTTTGGCGACCATATGCCGGAGACTTCTTTTTCAAATTCTGGGCAAAACCTCCTGATGCGAATTGAGGAACTTAACCGCCCAAAGAAGCAACAACGTTGAGCTAGAGGTGGGCAAAAAAAGAACTGGTAGGTATAAACGGGTCGGTTTTTCAGACAAATTTCTAACCTGAACAGAAACCGAATAACCTGAACAGGTTCCACCTGTTCCTGGACAAAAACCGAACCGGAACTGGCAAAAAACCGGTCGGAACCGGTCAAAACCCAGAACCGGAACTGGTTCTTGACTTTGTTGACCGTAACTGGTTCCCAAAAAACTCGATTAACGCACCTTTACGTTGAGCCATCTTGTGACGCGATGAGGCAAGGACGGCCCAATGGGCCAAGCCACTTTAGCAAAGTTTAAGACCTTTAATTTTTAACAAATTTTCATAATGTAATGGGTTTTTTTTTGTTTGGTAAGCTTCAAAAAAATATAGAAATTACAACACTCAATTGAAAAATGTTTTTTTTTTTAAAAAAAATTATTATGAACATTTTATTAAAGAATTTGATTTAACAAAAAACTAGATAATATATTTAATCTAAACATTTTATTTATGTAAATATAAACAACTTTTTTTTCAATACACCATATATAAACTTTTAGTTTATTATTGTCGGTCTTAAACTCGAATAAAAAGAAAAGGAAATTGTAACGTAACTGTTAGCAAATGGCTCCGTCTCTTTATTCCGCTTAGGTCTCTTAAAATGGTTGAGTCGGCACCACGAAGAGGAAACCGAAGATGTAACCTCCAATCTCGGTGCTATCGGTGTGCGGTGGTGGTTTTTCACCGGCACCCTCCTCCGTGGCGGCGGTGATTCCATGAACAACTCCTTGCATCTGGAAATCGACAAGACAAAGAGGCTCCTTGCCAGACTTCATCTTCGTTTAATGTCTTCGTCTTGTGTATGATGGAGGTGGCGATGTCGGTGGAGGTCACTGGACGGCGGTGGCGTTTGGTGTTGATCGCCGGCAGATTAAGAAGAAGGGTGTGGGTGAATGTAGTTTAATATTGTTTGGTGACTTTAGTCTAAAAGGTAACCTTGAAAAACCAACGGCTATCTATTTAAGAAACCAATGTTCTTACATTTTAAAAAAACAATTTGACCACTAGTGTCATTTCATGAATTTAAAGGTTATCAATGTAAAATCCACGTATTGGAGGGACTAATCATGTAATTAACTCTAGATTTTTTAACTTTTTTCTATTGATTTATTAAAATTTATCATGACAGTATAAACAATTTAAAAAACATAATTTATTTTGAAGGATAAAGTTTAATTATATCTTATTATACAATACTAAAAACTGCATCGTTTATTATGGAATATAGTTTGGTAATGAAAATATAAAAGTAAAAGTAGAAAAATAAGATGTTTTTAGATGTTTGTGGAACCAGCGTATTGCTTAAGAAAATTTCTCTGTGTGATATTTTTGAGCTTCTTCACGGCATATGCTCTTTGGCCACTGGTAACGGTGGTTTGTGAAGTTTCACGGACGTTAAAGTGACGACGACAGAAGAGTATGCCTATGTCACAAACGATTATGCTCGTTTTTCACGGACGTTAAAGTGACAACGACAGAAGAGTATGCCTATGCCACAAACGATTATGCTCGTTTTTCACTTACGTGTTAAGAGGAACAAATGGTTGTGCACATTCTAACATATGCATCATCGGTTGATTTGATGTAATATGTCAAAATAAAGAAAGTATTTAAAAAGTATAATACAACAATTGAATATAAATCTAGGAAATTATCAAAATATTTTTTTCATTAATTAAACACATGGTTAATTAAAAGACAGGAAAATGAAAATAGTAATAGCTAAAAATAAAACGTGATATCTAAAAATACTCTTTTATCAGTAATTATTAAATAAAATATAAAAATATTATGTAACATATTGCCGATACACGTTTACGATTGAATCTACATGAATTCAACAATGAACAACATACAATTTTGGAGGGAAAAAGTTGCAGAAATAAAATCAATCAATTGATCAATAATTCCCACAAATTTCTTACTCTGATTCCTCAACATAAGCTTCAACCCGCAGAAGAACAAATCCAATTGCAACTCCAACAAGTGTAATCGCATTCATGATTGCAGCGATCCTGAAAATCTCTCCCACCGCATTACAGGTTGCCGTGAGTGCTCCGCCGCCGCAGCTGCCGCCGCGAGACGAGGGGTTCCTCAACGAGCAAACAAAGTTGGCGAATTGCTGTTCGGTGGAAACGATGGATCCCAGTGAAGCCACGGTGTTGTGTACTTTCAAACCGGCGAATGAGTTGAGTCCGTTAATGAGGGTTACTTTGGTGGTGGTGGTTCGCCCGGAAAATCGGGTGGGTGTGACCACCGTGAAGTTCACCGGAGATAGGGTGGCGGAGGCGGTTGCCATTGGGGATTTGGGTGGAAAAGATCGATCGGTGGGTTTGAAGGAGATGATGAGTGGGTGATGAAAGAAAATGGAAGAGATTTGATTTGGGATAAGGTGGGAAGATGAATGGTTGGTTGTGAAGAAGATGACAAGATGAGATGGATTTAGGGCTTGTGTTGTACACAAATACATTCGCCTCGACTTCAAATCTTTACCAATAAATTTAGGAAGCACTAGAGGCCTAAACGAATTAAACTGGCTATTAAAATACTAAGGACCGGATCGAATCAGTAAAAAACTCGAATGAGCCAAAACCTAAACGAACTCAAGCTCGAGCTCGAACCTAAAATATGACTCGTTTAGTTATCAGCTTTACATTTCGAGCTCTAGCAAGCTCCCGGTCACAAACTTTGTAAAATTTCGTCTATAACTAAATCCTTATAAAATTACATTTTCATTCAAAATCATATAAAATTACATTTTGCAATCGAATTTTTATAAAATTACCATTTTCATCAAAACTTTAAAAATTACATTCACACACAAATTATATAAAATTAATTTTTCAACTAAACTTTATTATTACTTTTTGTTTTTTATTCTTTGAACTATTTTTATAAAAGGAGTGCTAAAACTCATTTGAATAAATCAAAAACCTTAATTAAATATTGGATATTATCAGGTGCGGAGCTTCTTTGGGGCCGGGGCCGGGGCCGGGGGGGCCGCCCCCTTCTTTTTTCCTTCCGTAGTGCTAATTTTTTGGTCGAAAAACTATTTTTAGTTAAAAATATGGGTTTCGCCCCTCTCGCTTCAAAAAATTAACATGTATTATGGGTTTAAAAATTTGCCACCCCCCTCGAGTCTACCAAGCTCCGCCACTGGATATTATCACATATTCCCTTATATTAAATATTATCATTACAAAACATATAAACTCCTGGATAAACACTTTTAACTACTTACACATTCAACAAACTTTTCCTCAAGCCACCAACCCATCATTCATTCTCTTGTGTTTTCCTTGGATTTCTTCAAGATTCAAGATAAACAATTCCTAAATAAACCTTAAATCAGACTTGAAATACTAAATTTTCTTTTTGTTCTTCCACTTCTTCATATTATCTTCTTTAACCCTTTAAACCATAGATGGTAACATAAAAGTTTGTGTATTTACGAGATTTTTATTCAATTTAATATATGATAGAAATGTATGAACAAACTTATACACAAACATACCTTAACACATCAATTCTTTTATAAATATTGATAACACAAAGGTTTGTGTGTTTGTGATATTTCTATTCAAGCTAATACATAATATAAATCTATGAAAAACTTATACACAAACATATCTTTAACACTTGCTTAAACTTTAAATAAGATTGCTAACACAAAGGGTTGTGTGTTTGTAAATTTGCATTTTTACATAATTACATAATTGAAATCCATGATCAAAACCATGAACAATCATACCTTAAAATTTTTAAATTCCGAAAACCCCAAGCTTAGATTTAAAAATGATTCTACAATCTTGGTTCAAGTTCAAGAACTTTGATGAAGTTATACAATCTATTTATCTATTATTATATATAATAAATCAAAATTGAAGAGGACACATGTCACTAATCTACAATATCATAACAATAATTTTCTCGCTTCTCTTTCTTATTTAATATATCATACATTAAATTCTATTATTAAATATTGAATACATATTTATAATTTTTAAATTAAAAATATTTTTAAGACATAAAAAATATATTAATATAAAAATACTTTTTTCCCAAAAGCAAAATTATTATAAAGTAAGAACTCATTAAAACAGCTTTCTAAAACAAAATGTTTTAAAAAATTTGAAAAAATAATATTTAAAAACTAATATTATTATTTTATTACTTAAAGTATTAAGTTTTCAAAAATTTTAATCATATTTTATTTTAAAAAATAGTCTTATATTATAAAGACTTTCATTAATAACTATATATTATTTTTGTATTTAATCCGTGTAATACACGAGATATTAACCTAATCTTACTATCTTAATAAACAAAAATAACATTTGCCACTTGTCACAATTGTAGGTTAATAGTGCCACTTGGCAATTTCTAATCATCTCATTAAATTATCACTCTTATTAAATAAGTATATTAACTATTATATTCAATAATTATAATATTCATGATATTATTGACCTTTTTAGTACAAAAAAGTTTTATAATCAATTAAAAATAATATTTTATTATAAAAACACTTTAAAAAAATTCTAAGATATGATTTTTTTTCTAAAAATTAATATTTTTAAGAAATAAATATTTTTTAAATCGGTATTTATTAAAAAAATTTTCTAAAAATCATGTATTCTAAAAAAAATAAAAAATAAAATAGACTATACTACATAGATTTTAAAGAATAGTTTTTTACAAACAAATGACATTTTTTATTATTAAATTTTTAAAAATTAATGTCTTTTAAAAATAAAGTTTTTGATCATTGTTTCATTACTTAAAATACTTATTAATACGTATTTTAAACATTTTATATTAAAATGTTATTTTATAATTTATATATTATTTTTATTAAATATTTAATATTTTATATTAAATCCGTGTAACACACGGGGTATAGTCTAGTAAATAAATATACATACAAATGTATATACACAAACTTCACAATTATTTACTTAAATACGCAAAAGCCACTTAATTTAATCAGAAATAATTTCACGTAAACCATGATATTTCCAAAATTACAACATCGTAATGCCAATTGTTCTAGAAAATAGAACTTAATTATTTTACAAAATTACGAGGAAACGAAAATAGTAATGGGCAATATTGTAAGTCCCTTAAATTGAGTTGGGCAAATTCGTAATTCCCGTTGATTTAACTTGGATATGACTTAAATATGAAATCAGTAAAATATCAAGTTAAACATATCTTAAAAGTTAAAAATAACTTATATACTCAAAATCTTCATAAGTCTCAACTACGTCCTTGCTAATGTAAGGGCTTAGAGTCAAAAGAAATTACTGTCAACAAGACTTATGTCACACCTCCACCTCTCGCCACCTGAGATGATGTCATTCATCACTCTGAGAAAGTTGCGGAAGCATAGTGGTGATGTCTCAGAGATGATGTGTGACTTACTTGATCCGGTACCACAACACACAAATTAACTTAAGGATAATATACATTACAAGGGTTCGTCATTACAACCAACATTACAGTTTATAAACTAAGTTTATTACACAACTAAATTATTTAATTACAAACGTTCCAAAAGTGTAGCCTCACTGACGGTCACTGTCTCCCTGCAAAAATGTTTGAGTTTGAAAGATCAGCACAAAGCTGGTTAGATCGTAATGTTCAAGTTCAACAATATGATATGATATGTAAATGTTCGATATGTACAGTTCAAGATAACCATGAGACCCGTATCTAGTTTCTTTCTGACTACTCTGTTCTTGTTCTATAAGATACTACCCGTCGGTAACATCTTAATGCCTCATTGTCTTAATGTCTATCACAACATTAAGAAGTTCTGAAAACAGGTAACAAACATTCACACAAGGAGAGAAGCAAACCTCCCAGCGAATGGGTTGTCAACCGATAGTACTATCAATGTTTCCCGTTCGGCCCCACATGGGTTCACTAGACACAGTTCAAGAAATGAGGACTTTTAAGTTCTGTGATAAAGTTCTGTATTGATACAAGCCTGTCGACTTCGGTAGATAGTGTTATAGAGCCTTGTGTTGCACAAGCCTGTTTGACTTCAGGTCAGCAGTTGACGGCGAAGTTCCTTCACCGTTTGAATGATGTTATGATGATATGTATGTTATGTAATTATGTTATAAGAATAGGTATGCTATGTATTTGAATTATGTTATGTGATTATATGAACGATTAAAAGATTTATTTAAAAATCTAACTTAGAACTCACCGGCATAAAGCTGACTTGTTTTACGTGCATATCAGGTTGAATCGATTGGTAAGAATAACAGGAGGGCTCGTGGCATATGTTGAAAACTACCCTGACATAACCTGGCATAAACTGGCATTATCTGGCTGTGTTATAATACTATAGAGACTTGGGCTATATGTAAATGTTTGTTTAAACTTGTATAATATTTTATGTAAGCACCTTAAATTCCGTTGCAATAGTAATGAAATCATGGTTTAAGAACTATGGGTTTGATGTTTGCCAACAGTGGCGAAGCTTCACCATAATCCCAGGGGGGGCGAACTAATTTTTTTGTTTTCCAGGGGGGCGAAATAAAGGTTTTTAAAAATTTTACACTACGTATCGGAAAATTTACACTACTGCACGAAAAAACAGGGGGGGCGGTCGCTCCCCCTAGTCTGAATAAACCTTCGCCCATGTTTGCCAACCGAGGGGACTCCCGGGGAACGGGGCCTCTCAAGTTGGTATCAGAGCCATAGTTTGAGAGATCCGGTCATTCCTAATGTCTGGACTTAAACTGAAAATGGGACGGAATGATAAGAATGCCAGTCAAGGGTAGTCTGGTGCCACGAGCTGAATGTTATGTATGAGTTAAGATGTAGGTGCAAGGTTAGGAATGTAGTTAGTGTCATGCACGTTGGGATGATGGGATGGGAAACGTTTAGAGCATATGAGTTGGGTAAATGGTTAATAATACCTGATCAACGTCATTAACAATTTACAAAGCTTATTTCGTGCTAAACTGATCCTGTACTGACTCATCAATTGTTGCATCCTGTAGGTAGTTAGATGGCTGGACAAAAGGGTAGACCACGTAAGCAACCACAGGAACCTGAAGGACTACGTATCGAGAATGAAGAACCCGTCAACGAAGATGACCACGAGCACAACGAGCAATCCGAGAATGAAGAGGAGTTTACTCTAGAGCCTATTGTAGTGAAGGCTATTTCTGATGAGGTCTGCAAAATCATGGATGAGAAGCTACCAGTCTTGATTGCAAAGGCACTGAAGGATACTCTGAAAGACAAGTCGAAAGGAACTAAGGAGAGAACCAAAGAGGACGAAGTTGTGATTATCGAGAATAAGAATGGTGATTCTATGTCGAAGAAACTGAAGGGTTGTGACTACAAGGCCTTCAAAGGATGCAATCCACCCTCCTTTGATGGTAAGAAGGATGATGTGTCCACCTGCCACTGGGTTTCGGCTATGGAGGCGGTTATCGCTATCAGTGAATGCCGGGAAGACCAGGCTGTGAAATTTGCAGCTCATTCATTTACTGAAGAAGCTCTACATTGGTGGAACACTGTCAAGCAGTCAAAGACCACTACTGATGTGGATTGTTTGAAATGGGAGGACTTGAAGGAATTAGTTATAAAACACTTCTATCCAAAGAATGAAATTGATAAAATCGAGCGGGAGTTTCTGACATTGAAAGCTGGACGTATGAATCATCGGAGTATACTTCAAAATTTAATGAAATGTCAAGATTGGTTCCTCATTTGGTAAGCACGAAGGAACGTAGATTGAAGTCATATGTGGAAGGTTTACCACCTAAGGTCCGGACACATGTGAAGGCGCATGCTCCCATAACTTTTGAATCGGCCATGGAGATTAACGGCATTGTCTGGGATGATGTATTGGAAGCTGAACCATTAAAGGAAGAACCGAAGCAAAAGTGGTCATCGGGATTCAAAAGAAATAGAAATGGTAAACCAGGACTCCCCATGAAAAACTTTAAAGTAGAAGAATTTGAAACATGCACTAAGTGTGGAAGGAAACATGGAGGAGAATGTCGCCTAGGGACTACTTTGTGCTACCGGTGTGGAAAAACTGGACATCTCTCGTATAATTGTCCAGGTACGCCAAGGTGCTACAATTGTGGTGGACTCGGTCACGTAGGCAGGAACTGTTTTAAACCAAAGACAATACCTACTGAAGCCAACAAACCTGAAAGTAGCAAGGGAGGTGAGAAGCAAAAGACAAAAGCTCGTGCCTTTACCATGACAAAAGATCAGGCAGACAAAGACCCTGATGTGGTGACAGGTACATTCTTGATTAATGATATCCCTGCTTCAGTGCTATTTGATTATGGTGCAAGTATGAGCTTTGTGGCTATTGCTTTTTGTGATAAATTGCATGCAAGTGTTAAAAAGATAGAACATGCCTTTAACATAGAAAATGCGCTTGGTAAATCGACTATAGTAACGGAGGCCATTGAGGATGATTGTTACATCGATATAGAAGGTCATAGATTCCCTGTTAAGTTGTTTCTGATTACGTTAGGAGGTTTTGATGTAGTCTTGGGCATGGATTGGTTGGCCAAACATGAGGCTAACATTGTTTGTCGACGAAAGTTGATTTTCTTAACGGCTCTTAATGGGAGTTCAGTAACGGTTTACGGGGATAAAGTGTTCAACGTGCCTAAAGTCATTTCTATGATTAAGGCTAGTGAATTTATGAGGCGAGGGTGTGGGGCTTATCTGTCTTATGTTATTAATAAAGAATCTAAGGTAAAAGAATTGGAGGACGTACCCATGGTGTGTAACTTTCATGATGTATTTCCTGAGGATTTGCCAGAAATTCCACCTGATCGGGAAATCGAATTCTAAATTGATATTGTGCTAGGAGCTCAACCTATCGCCAAGGCACAGTACCTTCTGGCTCCAACAGAGATGAAATAATTAATGACCCAACTACAAGACCTTCTAGACAAATGTTTTATACGACCAAGTGTGTCACCTTGGGGTGCACCAGTGTTGTTTGTCAAGAAAAAGGACGGAAGCATGAGAATGTGCATAGATTATAGAGAATTGAACAAGCTTACGATAAAGAACAAGTATCCGTTACCAAGAATTGATGATCTGTTTGACCAATTGCAAGGGGCAAGTTGGTTTTCTAAAATCGATCTCAGATCAGGGTATCATCAACTAAAGGTAAGAGAACAAGACATTCCGAAGACAACATTTCGCACACGATATGGACATTATGATTTTCTTGTAATGTCTTTTGGGTTAACTAACGCTCCTGCAGCGTTTATGGATTTGATGAATCGGGTGTGCAGACCCATGCTAGACCGATCAGTGATTGTGTTCATTGATGACATCTTAGTATACTCAAAGAGTGAAGGTGATCATGCGTGTCATCTTCGGGAAGTACTTGAAATGCTAAGAAGAGAAAAGTTGTATGCCAAATTCTCCAAATGTGCCTTTTGGTTACGAGAAGTGCAGTTCCTAGGTCATGTTATTAGCCCGGAAGGTATAATGATGGACCCAGCTAAAGTAGAAGCAGTAATGAAATGGAATCCTCCGAAAACACCAACGGAAGTTCGTAGCTTTCTCGGATTAGCAGGTTATTACAGAAGATTTATTCAGGATTTCTCTCGAATTGCTACACCATTGACAAAATTGACTAGGAAAGAAGTAAAATACGATTGGGGTCTAACTCAGGTCCAAGCTTTTGAAGACCTAAAGAAGAGATTAACCGAAGCTCCTATTTTAGCATTGCCGGATGGTAATGAAGACATAGTGTTATACTCAGATGCGTCTTATCTGGGCTTGGGTTGTGTACTTATGCAAAGGGAAAGGTAATAGCGTATGCCTCAAGACAATTGAAAAGCTACGAGGCTAATTATCCAACACATGATTTGGAATTGGCTGCTGTGGTATTTGCTTTAAAAATTTGGAGGCACTATTTATATAGAGTCAAGTGTACAATTTACACAGATCATAAAAGTCTAAAATACTTCTTTGAACAGAAAGATTTGAATATGAGACAAAGAAGATGGCTTGAGCTGCTCAAGGATTATGACTGTGAGATTTTGTATCACCCGGGCAAGGCCAATGTGGTGGCTGATGCTCTAAGTCGCAAGACCGAACACTCTGTTATACGAGTTAAGTCGTATAGTTTGGTGATAACACCAGATTTTCTGAATGAGCTCAAGGATGCACAAAAGGAAGGACTAAAGGAAGAAAATGTTGGATTCGAAAGAATCTTTGGTCAAGTTAAGAATTTAGAAGAAAATGAATTTGGTGTTAAGATCCGATTTGGTCGAATGTGGGTTCCACGAAACGGGGACATCAGGTCAAGGATTCTAGACGAAGCGCATAAGTCATGGTACTCTATTCATCCTGGTGCAACAAAAATGTATCAAGACCTCCGAAAGGATTACTGGTGGCCAGGTAAGAAGTTTAATGTGATGCAGTATGTAAACAAATGTTTGACATGTGCACAAGTAAAAGCTGAACATCAGAAACCTTATGGTTATGTGGAACCTCTAGAAGTTCTAGAATGGAAGTGGGAACACATCACCATGGATTTTATTACCAAGTTGCCTCTCACGGCGAAACGTCATGATACTATTTGGGTGATTGTAGACCGATTAACGAAAAGTGCTCATTTCTTGCCTATACGTGAGACTTATACATCAGAGAAACTGTCCAAATTATTCGTGAAAGAAATAATTACAAGACATGGAGTTCCAGTTTCCATAGTTTTAGATCGTGACACGCGATTCGTTTCAAGATTCTGGAAACAGTTTCATGAATCAATGGGCACAAGACTCAATATCAGCACGGCGTATCATCCTCAGACCGACGGACAGTCTGAAAGGACTATCCAAACTTTAGAGGCTATGCTTAGAGCCTGTATTATTGATTTTGGTAGTAGTTGGGATGATCACTTACCACTAGTGGAATTCTCGTACAACAACAGTTACCATGCTAGTATTGGAATGCCACCATATGAGGTGTTGTACGGAAGACGTTGTAGGACACCTATGTGTTGGGGAGGAGTAGGACAGAAAGAAGTGGGAAGCAAAGCTGCGGTAATTGATTTGACTGAAAAACTTCAATTAGTTAAAGCGCGAATGAAAGCTGCACAAGATCGACAAAAGTCCTATGCCGATAAAAGAAGGAGACCAATAGAGTTTGAAGTAGGTGATCAAGTACTGTTAAAAGTTTCACCACGGAAGGGAGTTATTCGATTCAGAAAAAGAGGAAAGCTGAGTCCGAGATTTATTGGACCTTTTCGAATAATGGCACGGGTCGGTAAGGTAGCCTACCGATTAGATCTACCAGATGAACTGAGTGGAATTCATCCTACATTTCACGTTTCACATATGAGAAAATGTCTATCAGATGATGTAGCATATGTGCCGTTAAATGACATTGAAGTTGATGAAAAGCTAAACTACATAAAAGAACCAGTTGTAATTGTTGACACGAAAGAAAAACAATTACGTAACAAGATGACTAGACTGGTTAAGGTTCAATGGAAACACCGAAAAGGATCTGAGGCGACATGGGAGACTGAAGACGAGATGAAACGACTCTACCCACATTTGTTTGAAATGTAACAGGTTTCGAGGACGAAACCTATTGTAAGGAGGGTAGATTTGTAACAACCGAAATTTTAGCACATGTGATCACGCATGAAATCCACGTTGAGTTGTAAATCGAAATTATTACAAGATGATAGTACACGAGAAAAGGTGAACGTAGGCGAAAACCGTGCATGAAACGGAGTTACGGATTGTCCGGAATCGCGAAACGAAGATAAAATCGAAAAGTTGATGAAAATGGCCTGGGCGGTACGCCCCGTGCCACACGCCGACCCTAGGCGGTACACGCGGAGCACAAAGGAAAAAGATCTGGAACCCTATCCCGCGCGCTACGCCCCAGCTCAAGGTTCGGCCTAAGGCGATGCGCCTGGTGTCATCAGATCGCAATTTTTGCTTAAAAAGTCAATTTTCATCTAGAAATCTCATATCTCATCCTTATCTTCGACGATCAGCACCTCCCACACGAAAATCACCTTCTAAGCCATCCAATCTTCAATTTTAAAGCTTCTAGATCACGTGGATCGCACCAGGGAACGTTTCTGCAAGTCCTGATCGTCTTTTTACTCGCAGAACTCCGTCTGAATATGTAACGGTTCATTTTAACCTTCTAGAGTGATAATGATTGATTAAATCTTGTTTTTGAACGTAATGATATAGTTAGGGTTGTTGATTATTGCCTAGATGATGGCTAGGATTGATTATAAATGACTAGCTCGAATTGTTAACGGGTAAATCCTTGTTTTGATCCGTTGTAATGCCTGGTTTGCATGGAATCATAACAATTGGTTATAATGGTTTAAACCATTTGATTATGACACTGTAGGTGATTAGTTTGATTAATCCTTGACATGCAACGTGGAATCCAGGTGTTTCAAACTAATCACAACCATTAACATACTCATTGTAACGATTATCTGATGTTTATGGTAACATACAGATTAGTATGTTAAACATGGTTGTGAAACCTATTCTAGTACCACGTTGTGATATTTCATGATACCTGGGTAATCAATAACAAGGATTGATCATTTTTAAGCCATTAATCTGTCTAGGAATCTGTTTTAGCGTTATAATCAACAACATGAACTATTTCATTAATCTGGGATTATTCCAACTATCAAGGCAATGTCTTTGACATTGGACGTTCAGAAAGATTTAATCAGTAGGTTAAGACATAAATAACTTATTAAACGTAAACCAATGCAGAATTATACTGGTAATACCAGTTTGTGAGGGATCTTGCTACCGTAAGATATCAAGTGAGTTCTTATCGCCCTGTTTTAAATGTTTTATCATTTTGGGCTGATATGCATGTTATAAAGTTGTTTTATGAAACGGATTGTATGTATGTTATAAAGTTATTGTATTAAAGTGAATTTTAACCTGATTATGGTCAGGTAAAGCATGTTTTTAGGAAAAGTATGTTTCCAAATAAAGAATGTTTTTAGGTCTCAACTGCGGTTGAGAAGTAAATGATTTTTAGAGTCTCAGCTGAGATATAAAGAATGTTTTTAAGTCTCAACGATGGTTGAGAAAGAAATGATTTTGTTTTTGTAAGACACTCGGCCGAGGTCGAGGAAGAAATGAAGTTTTGCTGGCTGCGGTTGGGCAAAACTTGAGCACAGCGGTGAAAGGAGCCATTTATGATATGTAAAGAAGTCTTGTACCGGTATGAGCCGTCAACTTCGGTTGATGGTTAAAGAGTCCTGTGGAATCACAGGCCTGTCGACTGTGTGTTGCCAGTTCAGTTAAAGAAATCTTATGCATGCACGAGTTATCAGCTGCGGGTTGATAGTTATAGAGTATTGTATTAATACAAGCCTGTCGACTTCGGTAGACAGTGTTACAGAGCCTTGTGTTGCACAAGCCTGTTTGACTTCAGGTCAGCAGTTGACGGCGAAGTTCCTTCACCGTTTGAATGATGTTATGATGATATGTATGTTATGTAATTATGTTATAAGAATAGGTATGCTATGTATTTGAATTATGTTATGTGATTATATGAACGATTAAAAGATTTATTTAAAAATCTAACTTAGAACTCACCGGCA
This sequence comes from Mikania micrantha, assembly GCA_009363875.1. Taxonomy (NCBI): domain Eukaryota; kingdom Viridiplantae; phylum Streptophyta; class Magnoliopsida; order Asterales; family Asteraceae; genus Mikania; species Mikania micrantha. The sequence continues at coordinate 3,773,240 of CM018696.1, read as the reverse complement.
TAAAGCTGACTTGTTTTACGTGCATATCAGGTTGAATCGATTGGAAAGAATAACAGGAGGGCTCGTGGCATATGTTGAAAACTACCCTGACATAACTTGGCATAAACTGGCATTATCTGGCTGTGTTATAATACTATAGAGACTTGGGCTATATGTAAATGTTTGTTTAAACTTGTATAATATTTTATGTAAGCACCTTAAATTCCGCTGCAATAGTAATGAAATCATGGTTTAAGAACTATGGGTTTGTTGTTTGCCAACCGAGGGGACTCCCGGGGAACGGGGCCTCTCAATACTATTACGTTCAAAAACAAGATCTAATCAACCATTATCAAAATAGAAGGTTAAAACGAATCATTACCCGTTCGGACGGATTTTCGACTGCAAAACAACGATGAGAAATTGTAACTACGATCCCTGGTGCGATCTGTAGGTTCAATGGGCCTCAAAACTGAGATTTGATGGTAAAAATATAGTTTTCTTCTTCTGGTAGGTGCTGGAGCTCGAGAAGAATGAAGAACATCGATTTTTGCATGAAATCTGATTAACAATCTGATCCATTGCACCGCCATAGGCCTCGCTTACCGCCTAGCGAGTCCGCTTGGTGCTAGGCGTACCGCGAGGCGTCACGAATCTCAGATATTTTGGGTTTCGCGCGCATCGCCTAGCGTGGCTTGCTGGTTCCAGGCGTGGCGCGCGGTTCACGAATTCCATATAAGTCTTGCTTCCTAGCGTACCGCCTAGCGTGGCTCTTGGGGCTAGGCGTACCGCCTGGCTCCTTTGACTTTGATATTTTTGTATTTTTCTTCGTTTTGCAATTCCGGAGAATCCGGAACTCCGTTTCGCGCACGGTTTTCTCCTACGTTCACCATTTCTCGCATACTTTCAACCTGTAACAATCACAATTTCTAAATCAACGTGGATTTTAAGCACGACTAAATGTGCTCTCGTCATTGATGACATAATATTCAAATGCAATTGTCACAACTTACCTTCTCAACTTCACATTGACAGTAACTTATCGTATTCCCTTTTACCTATTTATTTATATTTTCGGGGTAAAATACGTGTTATTACTAACATTCTTTATTCATTTATGTTTATTATAAGTAACAATTGCTTGGAATACTTATTTTATAAGAAACTTATGTAAACATGAAGTTGTTACATACAAAGTCCCATTACATTACTTCATATTTTTATTACTTCACAAGTATTTAACTCTTGATATAGAATGCGGTTATGTATTGGTAGTACAATTAGGTCGACAACCCCGCTCATATGAGATTTGGTCGCTCCTTATCGTTCCAAGAGTTCAATTGGGCTTAGGAAAATTTACTTCCATTAGGAATATAGTTAATGGTCGATGGCAGACATTAATTTGGCATAAATTTCCAATATTTAGTTGTGGACTCATGTTAAATATTCATTCACTTGTGTTTGATTTAATTTAATCATTCACATGGATGATTTTTCATTCTATTAACATGTTTTATTGATTCTAAACTTACAAACTCACTAAAAATGACATTTTTAAGCATATATTTAAGGATGTAATTAAGTTATGGATCACAAGTTTATTTTGACGGAATATTTTGAAGGTATTGTTTAACATAAATTTAAGCTATGTGAAAAAAACTTCTTATATTAATATTTTATTGGATGATAGTAAAATACTTAGTATTTGTACTACTTTTGGATTATGAATACATCGAATATTATCTTTGTAAATAATGTATTCGTGATCCAATTTCGTGACACTCTTGCGTTTGCACTTCAGTGAGGGTAACACATATAGATTATGTGGCTACTTAAGTGCTCGGATATTTCAAATCATTTGGTTGAATTCTTTCACGATTCTTACGGAATGCTAATATCCTTTACAAGAAGGTTTTTGAATGAACTAATTTCTATTTATGTCTCAACCCTCAATGTTAACTACATTAATTAAGAACAAATTAAAGATTAAATCTAACTAATTTTAGTAACTAAACACATCAACAAATAGATTTTATATCCCAATTTTATTGAATTATGTAGTCAAGCACATTCAAACTAAGATCATGATTCCATTAAAAATGTATTTCTCTTTTTCTTCTCAATGGTTCTATCATACATATTAAATTAAATTATATAACTGCATGACTTAATGTTTCATTAGGGTATGTGTAACACCTAAGTAATGATGGATGATTAAATGTTTGGGTACATATGTCACCTTTATACTATATAATAAATAAATGTTTGGATGGTACACATGTCATCTTTATAAGCTATTTACAAAAAATGTATTGGCAAAATACAAAAAATTCTCTAAGGAGATAAATCCAACTCCGAAAAGTAATCTAAAATTAAGAAAATACTAAGGAGGTTCCAACCAGGGACGAAGGATAGAAGGGGCCCGGGGCACCTGTTATTTCGCTCAAAATGGTCGATATAATAATATTTCGTCAGAAAATCCTTCGGCCCCCTATGCTTTCATCCTAAAAATACTTCGGCCCCCTATGTTTTCATCCTAAAAATACTTCGCCCCCCTACGTTTTCATCCTAAAAATACTTCGCCCCCCTACGTTTTCATCCTAAAAATACTTCGGCACCTTCTGTTTTCTTCTTAAAAATCCTTCGGTCTCCTCCGTGTTTTTTTTCAAGCTCTGTCACTGTTTCCAAGCTCAAAATGGTCGATATAATAATATTTCGTCAGAAAATCCTTCGGCCCCCTATGCTTTCATCCTAAAAATACTTCGGCCCCCTATGTTTTCATCCTAAAAATACTTCGCCCCCCTACGTTTTCATCCTAAAAATACTTCGGCACCTTCTGTTTTCTTCTTAAAAATCCTTCGGTCTCCTCCGTGTTTTTTTTCAAGCTCTGTCACTGTTTCCAAGAAATTGCATGATTTATCTCAAGATGTCCAAGTAAATAAATAAAATAAATAAACTAAAATCTATTGATGTATTTTTTTTTTTACAATCTATTTTATTTCCATTGGCCTGATATCAAGTCATCAACCTCCTAATCTAGAAATATGGATGTCCATAAAAACCTCAAAGTCTCCTGTCCTCTAACAAAATTTGGAAAACATAAAATTTACTACATTGAAATTGAAATGGTTATTATTTGAAATCGATATGTTCTTATACATAAAACGACGAACACAAGATGGTGGAACGACGCGGAAGCAAACATAGATGATTACAATGATAATAAACGATCTACATAAAACCTCAGATCTAACTACCAAACCTGTAAAAATGGCGGTGACAGTTTTCCGATGAGCATGTTTAATGTAGGTGACGACGTCTGTAATCATTCTGGAGAACCCTATGAGTTTCATCAAAGATGAAGCCATTGATACGCTTCACACAACCACTGTGAGCGCCTTGCCTCCTATTTCACGACAGAACAATTTTTGATGAGGTTTTGAAAGGTTTCAATTTGTAGAAAAATTTGATGATTTGATTAGATGAATGGTTGTGATTGATTTGGTTGGTGTTTTGGGAGGGTTTTAAGACCACTCTCATTCACAACCAAACAACCAAAACTATTCTATAAAATATTAATTTCTCTCTCTTTCATATATACAACCAACCAATCTTAATTTTTTCACTCTCATTCACAACCAACCCAACCTAATAAAATTAACCAATCATAAAAATACAAGTGGCATAGAAAATCTTGTTTAATAATATTTTAATAACCAACCATTGGTTGGTGGAGCAACTTGGTTGTGAGATTTTGAGCAATTTTTTTTTTTTTTTTAAGTTTTGGCCGAACAACCAAGAGTAAATTTTCATGGATGGGAGTGGTCTAAAGATGTAGAATTGAAAAGATTGATAGAAAATTAGAGCCGTCTGATCAGCGCCGTCTCTGAGATATTAGGTGTCTTGTGCGAATGCTAAAAATGAGCCCTTATGTGTGCGTGTACGGTAATTAGTTTGTAACTAAATACGAAATGAGTTAATTTGTTTTTTACGCAAATTTTAAATTGTAAATGGGTTAAATATATTTAAAAAATTGAAATGTAAATTATTTGTGTTTTTTTGTAAAATAATTTATTATATATAATATACACAATTTTTTTCAAAAAATTAGGCCCTCTTAAAAAAATGGGTCATGTGCGGTCGCACCTCCTGTACTTGCTCTAAGACCCCAATGCGTCTGATTTTAATAGCAATATGAATTATAAGGATTCCAATCTACGTCACGTAGTCGTCACATAAACAACAAACATCATAACCCCTCATCACCATCACATGTGTTATCATCACTACCTCACCACTCTACATCATCAGCACCTTTATTTAATATTATATTATTTGATTATATATGTTTTTGTTATTTGACTTTTTTTATTGCTTGAAACGGTAGAAATTGCTCGGGATAGCTCTCACGTCTTAGCCTCTCACGCCCCTGCATGATGGGAGGAGGGTGTCAAGGGGGTGTGACCTACCCCACTCACGCCCACTTCGCGCTTCATAACACAAACCCTGATTGTTTAAAAAAAAAATACAATGGTCGTTCTTACTACGTGGATATTTCAACGTCATATTATTTTCAAACTACATGACTGCATCCTCGTTCATGGATCAAAATTTTGAAACCAAAAAACGAGAAAACCACAGCAACGTCGCCACAAGAATTTTCACAAACTCTTAATTTAATGAATCATGATCCCAAAGTATTGGTCCTTTTGGATTAACGCTTTAATCGTCCTCCAGATCGAATCAATTTCTCCTTAGGGCTTGTTACAGATAAGACATTTTTAATCTATTTCTCGATTCATGATGTTCTAAATCATGCATTAAGGTTTTACGTAAGGATCGATATGGAGACGCTGCAGGATCTGATCGAAGAAGCAAAGCTTCGTACAGTGTGGTGGGCGTTTTGTGTTTTCTTCGTCACTTATCTCTTAACCCGTAAGTTTTTTTGGTTCTGTTGTAATATGTTGTAATCATTCTGTTTTATAAATTTCATGAAATTAGGATGTTTCTGCCCTAATTGTTGCATTTTATATTGGATTCAAACATAGTTAGATTGCTAACCGAATTCAACAAATTGTATCCGAAATTATGGATGTTGATTGCTTAACTAATTATTGCTCACAGACACCAGCATATCAATGTGGATGAATATTTTTTTTTGTGTATTTTTTATTCAAGTTAGGTTGATTTTGCTCTAATTGTTTCATGGAATTGGTTTAGAAACATAGTTAGATTGCAGAGAGAATGTAGGTTCAACCGATTATACCAGAATGTTGACTGCTTGATTGTTTATTGTTTACAGACACTAGCAAATCAATGTGGATGAATGTTCCGATAGCAGTTGTTCTAATATCAGTAGCTCAAATTTTGATTAGCGAAGTAGAATTCCATTGGAAGATTAAAAAACCTAATCAACAATCATACTTATCTCACCTCGAGAGAAAACAATTATCCGTGAATGATTCTCGTCTTTCCACATTGCCTCCCAAACATAAATGGAAGAGAAAGATCAATTCTCCGTTAGTTGAGGCTGCAATGGAGGATTTTGTTAAAAAACTTTTGCAAGAGTTTGTGGTGGATCTGTGGTATTCTAATATAACCCCTGATAAAGAAGCACCACAGCTGATTCATGCAATTATTATGGACGTTTTTGCTGAAATTTCGATAAGAGTCAGAGATATGAACCTTGTTGATTTGCTAACGAGGTTGGTATGTCTTAAAAGCTTTCATGGTATGTAACTTGAAACTGACAGAAGCTGTGATTGGTAATCAATTGTGAATTTCATTGTTTCAGGGATGTAGTTGATTTAGTAGGTGATCATTTGGAACTGTTTAGGAAAAATCAAGCTGCAATAGGGAGAGAAGCTATGGTGACGTTATCTTTTGAAGAACGGGATGAAAGATTAAAACAACATCTAATGGCTTGCAAAGAGATCCATCCAGCTTTGATATCTTCAGAGAGTGAGTACAAGGTGTGAGTGGAGAGTATTAAAATTTTAATGTATAATAGTTGATATAATGAGTAGTGACTACTAATTTGTGAGTATTATTTGATGATGTTTAACGTTGTAGTTTCTTAAACGCGTTATGGGGGCAGTTTTGGCTGCAGTCCTTAGGCCTCGTGAAACCCAATGCCCTTTAGTTCGGTGCATTATACGAGAGCTATTGACTTGCTTGGTGATGGAACCCGTGATGAGATTTGCAAGCCCCGGGTGAGTTTATAAGAATTTGGAGTTGAATTTTACCTTTTCTTTCATTTTAATAGTGCCTTTATATTATATGTTTTTACAGGCATATCAATGTTTTGATTGAGGGTATTTTCCTTGCCAATAATAATAAAGAAGGAAATGAGGCAAGTGATGATCGGTCAACAAATGTCATGGGTCGAAACCAGAATCAGGAAAAAAGTCAAGATTTGGCTTCTATGAACAGCGACTCTTCTAGCAGTCAGAAGAATAATACACCTAATGATCAAGACAGAACAGGTTTAAATCCACTTGGGTCCATGGCTAGTGGTTCTGCACAAGATGACTTGTTGAACCCACGATCCTCTGCTTGGGCCCAAGTTCTTGAGGCTGCAACCCAAAGACGAACAGAAGTCCTTCAACCTGAAAATCTGGAAAATATGTGGACCAAAGGAAGAAATTACAAAAAGAACACTCAAAAGAAAACAGAAGACTCTGGAATAAACGAAAATGATCAACATCAAAATCTTGATGGTAGAATTTTGTGTGATCAAAGCAAAATGTCTGATCCTTCCGATGAGGTTGATGAAAATAATTCGAATGGTGTTATTGGGAGTAATCTAAACTTAAGATCAAATAGTGTTTCAGATAAAAATCAAGTTGGTGGATCAATAATTTCAGAGTTTTATAGCGTGAATGCTGATGGAGATAATGATGTACATAAAGTTAATAATAATGGATCTGATAGAGTAACACGTTCCGAAGGATATGTTCCGAAGCTCAGGTGTCAAGTAAGAATATACTTTTAGGATCTTTAAACTTAACTTCAATTTTTTAAATCTATATTGATTTTCAGGTAATGCATTTTACAGGTTTTAGGAGCATACTTTGAGAATTTTGAGTCAAAGTCATTTGCCGTCTATTCCATTGCAGTGACAGATGCTGATAGCAAAACTTGGTTTGTGAAAAGAAGGTCTTGTTCCTAAGCATTTTAAGTAAACATTTTTCTCTTTTTATTTGAGAAAAAAAATTTAATTATTATTTTGTTTGCAGATACAGAAATTTTGAGAGACTGCATCGACATCTTAAAGACATTCCCAATTATGCATTACATTTGCCTCCTAAAAGAATTTTCTCATCTAGCACAGATGATGCTTTCGTACGTCAACGCTGTCTACAGCTTGATAAATATCTTCAAGTATGGTCCTAGAAATTTTTATAAGTTTCTAAAAACTCATTCTGTTAATTATAATTTTGAAAGGTTATATTTTTTGCAGAATCTTTTGTCTGTAGCTAATATTGCTGAGCAACACGAAGTATGGGACTTCTTGAGCATGTCTTCAAAGGTATGTGCCTGTGTATACATCTACTCATGTTGTTGTTCAAGAGTGGTACTTCTAAATGTATTAAAAATTTACCACTGTAGAGTTACGCTTTTGGAAGGTCATCATCTGTGGTGAAAACCTTAGCAGGTATAATGCTTATTTCTTAACGTGTTTATCACATATGATCATGACTTGATTGGGTAAAATCAAGAATAATAATTTTAAACATTTCAACCACTTAAAGGAATCAAAATAGCCCCTCAAAACAAAGTTGAATTACTAAAACTGGCCAAAAGCATAAATACTAGTTATTGATGTTTGCCTCATTTTTTGGTTCACAGTGAATGTGGACGATGCTGTGGATGATATTGTCCGTCAATTCAAAAGGGGCTCTGATGGTTTAATGAAGAAGGTTACAGGCCCGGGTTTACCTTCTGAATCTTCTGCTTCAGTTACCAAGAGATATATTTCATTGAACGCAGATGAACATTCTTTTTCGGGCATAAAGCTAACTACCTCGAATGTGGCTAACAGTTTTTCCTACAACAAGGAAGATGATGAACAAAATAGAATGAGTTCAGAGGTTCGATCTGAAGTACTCAATCTTGCTGCAAATTTTACTTCTTCTAGTTTTAAGGAGGATCCACTTGGTGTGCCAGCAGAGGTTTGTTATGTTGATATTTTGAAGCCTTTGTGTTTTTTTTTTTTTGGAATTTGTATTCCAATTTATTATTGTGTTCTGTAATTTTGTCTCCAGTGGACCCCACCTAACGTAAATGTTCCTTTGCTAAATTTGGTTGACAAGATATTTCAACTCAACAGACGAGGTTGGTTAAGGTCTGTCATTTGGTTTACCTAGTTTTCATTTAAAAGGCCTTCAAACAAACTGAACGAACACGGGCAAGGTCTAGTTCCTGTTTGATTATGCTCATTCATCAATATTTTACACAAATGCAAAAAACAAAAAGAAAGCATAAACCAACATAAGAAAACCCAAATGGACACTTTTTAAAAGTAAACAATGATATCCAAATCAAAGTCTAAATATCATTGGTCATCATGATCCAACAATAACCACCATTTTAAAATGAAATAATATGGTAATATGGGTTCCTCTGGCTGGTGCAAACGAGCATATCTGAATGGACAGAGTCACATAAACGGACCTCAGTGAACAAACATAAATGAAGGTTAATGTAAATAAACAAACATTCATCAACATAAATGTTTATTTATGCATGTAGGAGACAAGTTTTTTGGATATCAAAGCAAATCTTGCAACTAATGATGGAAGATGCTATTGATGGCTGGCTTTTAAGGCAAATTCATTGGCTAAGAAGAGAGAGCATGGTTGCTCAAGGAATTCACTGGATCCAAGAAGTAAGTTATTAAACAATTATTTAATATCTATAATTGTCTATGTAAAATTTAATTAGAAAATATAACTTTTGTTAGGTTCTTTGGCCTGAAGGAACATTCTTTATCAAATTAAGAACAAGTGAAGCAGATTCTTTTCAGTCAAATGAGAGTTCTTGCAGAGCTCCATCCAGCAGTAAAAATAATATAGGGTCATTTGAGGAGCAGCTAGAGGCTGCACGTAGAGCTAGCGATATCAAAAAGATGATATTCAGTAAATATATAATTTTTTTTACATGTCATAAAAGGGGAATTTTTTGCTAAAATGGTGGTGTTGTTGCATATTGTTTGGAAAGTGGGTCGGTCAACGTTTGCATTTGAAATATGGGTGGTCCGTGAGTCACACCAACGGATTCAAAATTTTTAAGGGGAGTCCACTAGTCCCACAAGCGGATTGCACATAATTTGATTGAATCCGCTACTCCCACTAGATCCAACTTAATCATGATTTACAGCACATAATTTGGTATTAGCAGAACCTATTTCCGGCCATTAACAAGCCTAATTTCGTGATTAAGTTGGATCCACTGGTGGGAGTAGCGGATTCAATCAAACTATGTGCAATCCGCTTGTGGGACTAGCGGACTCCCCTTAAAAATTTTGAATCCGCTGGTGTGAATCACGGATCACCCATATTACAAATGCAAGCATTGACCGACCCACTTTCCAAACAATATGCAAAAACACCACCATTTTAGCAAAAAATTCCATAAAAGGGTTAATATCATATAAAAACCAATATACGGTTTTATTTTTCACCAAAAAGACCCTCAGCTTAATTTTGGTATGAAAAGTCCTCAACATGTAAAAATTACAAGAAAAAGTTACAACTGCATTCGTATATTAATGGTCCTTAAACTTGTCTAAAATGCACATAGTTCTTAATTTTATTTTTTTGATAAAGACTTGTTACCTCTTAACTGGTCATTATAAGATCTAGGCATAATTTTTTTCTCTTTTGGCAATTTGTTGAATGTGACTTTATCAAATTGTTGCCAAATTTAAAAGTTAACAGATTACTGTTTAAAAAAAACACAAGTACGCGCAATCTAGGCAATTTACTTCAATATGCAAAATTTACTTGAGTGACTTTTTCTTGTATCTTTTACAAGTTGTGACTTTGTTTTTAATATATTAAAACTCAAATGAGGTTCTTTTCTTTGTGAGAAATAAGAAAGCATATTGGTTTTTAAGTTATCAAATGTCATTTTTTTTTTTTTTAGTCTTTGTAATATACACTAAATATCGTTTCAGAAGGTGCCCCGACTGCACTGGTCAGCTTGATCGGACAGAAGCAATACAAGCAAAGTGCTAAAGACGTTTATTATTTTCTTCAGGTAAATCATATATTTTACGGTTTTCTAGCATACATGTACGATATTTTATCTGTAAAAACCGGGCGCCATGTGCAGTCTGCGGTGTGTTTAAAGCAACTTGGGTACGGTTTACTTGAACTTGCACTCATAACAGTTTTCCCAGAGCTGCAAGACATCATATCAAATGTTCATGAGAAGAAACAAGATCCAACAGTCTAGATATGCCTCACTTAGATAGTTACATCACAAAATTTTGATGCTTAGATTGACAAAGTGTTTAAAAGTCCTTAATTGGTATATAATTTGGGCAGCATTATTTCTTGATCACATATTCATATTCCATGTATACACAAAAGTGTACCAAGGTCTGTATTGATGTTTGGCATGGTGTTATACTGTTATATAACATTTGCCTCGCAGCTAATGGTGTACAAACCGGTTTTTTTTTTTGCCAAACCGGGTTAGGAATCGGTCCGGTTTGGTGAATGATAGTCCTAAACCGGTTTGGGTTAAACCGATTCGGTTTGGAAACCGGTTTGAGAGAGGGAGATGCCAAACCTACCGGAACCAGTTCGGACAGGTTGAAACCGGTTGAAGGGGTTTGAAACCGAACCGGCTTTTTTGTTCACCTCTACTCGTAGCTGCCATCCTGCTATGACTGAGATGTCTGATGGGGTACTTTTCGTTTGCTTGTAATATTTACACTTTTGTTTTGTTGTTTCTTTGATGGCCCGGAAACCATGGGTTTTCAAATTGGAATGTTTTTTTCTTGGTTTCTTGTGGAGAATTGGTGTATATGAGTATATGTAAACTAGGAAAATTATATGATTGGTTTATCTGTTTATGTGACGTGTCAATTTAATTTTTACGATTGATTTTTAGGTATTTAAAATTACACTGTTTGTACAAATTGTCTGAGATTTTTTTCACGATTTTTGTCATCGTTTTATGTGACACGTCGTGGTTCTATATTTAGTTTATAAATAAACAACCGTACTCATGAAATATTAAAAAAAAATGGTGAACGCCACCATTAGGCGCCCTTCGCCGATCGGTCATACGGCCAACATAAGGGAGGTAAATCTACCCATGAAATATAGAAGTATTGATTGATTTAAAGAGTAATATATGCGAAGCTGCTTCTAAGGAAATAAACCGTGATAGTGGTTGGGTGTTGTGGTAAGGTGTTTTCACTTTTGATTGGTTGTAAGTTTAAGTTTTATATGTGACAACATTATCTTAGGTTATCGAGATGTTCTCAATTTTATCATAGATATTTTAAGTGTGGCTATTAAAAAAATTATAAAATTTAACTTGATATATTGATTAAAGGGAAATTTTACAATAAATTGGCAGATAAGTGGACAACTAGTTACGCTGCAACCCCTTTTGAATTACAAAACTAATCCTGCTAAAAACAATATTGTGGTTTCTATGGGCCGAGATATTACTATGCATGATCCTTTGGACTCTGTTTAAAAAATTCACAGCCTCCGAAGCCAAGAACCAAAAGTATCGAAAGCAAAAGGGGTAAACACATGTTGGTTCACCAAGAAAGCTTTCTCGTGTTTAGTGACTTTGTCTGATTCTGCTTTTAATGTACTACCACAAACTCATTGTCCGGAGCCAGGAACCAAAAGTATCGAAAGCAAAAGGGGTAAACACATGTTGGTTCGCCAAGCAAGCTTTCTCGTGTTTAGCAACTTTGTCTGATTCTGCTTTTAATGTAGCATGACCCACCACAAACTCATTGTCGCTCAGCCTAACAAGAGGAGAAACTTTTGTAAGGTCAACACATGAGTGTCTCCCCTTTACATCCAAGCACCAAAATACGCAGCCGTAAAATAGACCTCGCCTCGAGGGAATCCGTTCAAATAAAAAAGAAATTACAAACCTTATCCTATAAGATATTCCTCGACAAAAAAGCGAAACAGGGGGCACAACAACGCAATAAAAATCTAGCGTCTAAACTCTTCTATGAATCGCACCGCACCGTACAACACCAAACCACTTGACGTATAATCAACGGCCAATGCCAACAGAATGTTTTCGACTCAAATCCCATTATAATCTCTCAATCTGCCAATCATCATCCAACGGCCAGAATCACACCTTCACCGTAAACAAATGACCACCAATTGCTTTAACTCCATCAAAATTCAAACGAGTCAATAAAAAAAAATATCTCATCCTTATCCAAATATACTTTATTATTATTAATATCAAACGAGTATCATCACTCAGAACTCAGAAGATAACACTCAAATTCACAAAGAAAAATTGCATAGGTGACGATGATGATAAGATCGGTACCGTTTCAATCTCCTCCGGTTCAATATCCTCCGGTCCAATCTCCGGCAACGACGATCTGTTGTTCTTCCAGAAACAATGCGTATATACCTAAACTAGAACCGTTTAGCCGGAGCAAGCTTGATAGAATCGTTAAGGATCCTCCGTTGATCCAGAAATCGGAAAACGATTTAGCAGGTGGTCTCTCTAATTACTCAACCTTTTTGAATTCTGTTATCGATGTTAACAAGCTAAACTTTTCATCTTCATCGATTAAGCGTTAAAAATATACCGGATCTGATATATTAGATTAGTTTCTGATAATGACATTTTATTAATTGAACATCTGATTCGTGAACAAGCAATATGTGTTCCTGCTACTTGATTTTGCCTAAAACCTGCCGGATCTATTGATCCAATAGATCAGAAAAGTTTCTGATAATTAGGTTTTTTTTAATCAGATTACTGTTCAACGCTGGAAGGAGATCCGTCGTATAGCTGCTGGAGAGCCTATTTCGAGCTCAAGGATCTCGAGGTACGCCTTGGATAATCGAAGATATGATTTCAGTTTTTACAGTAGCGAATGATTTGATTGATTAATTTTTGGTTTGAATCATGATCAGAAAGAGGCGCCAAAGGAGGAGGTAGAGAGAGTGATACTGGAATCAGGAGGTGTGAAATCGTTGATCGGATGCTTACACGGGATCTCGGAAATTCACAAGGCGAAAAAGCAATCGGGATCAGACGTGAGGAATATGAGGTCGGGGAATACGCCGGCGGTTGACGCCGTAAGAGCATGTCCGGTGCCGGACGGACTGCCGAAGAGCCGTGAAGAGATGGAGGAAGAAGAGAAGGGGAAGATGCCGGACTCTCCTTTCACCAGATTGCTTCGCGCCAAAGGGAAGTTCCCTGCCTGGTACTCTCCTGCTCCGGATCACGACACTTAATTTCGTACCTCTTGAGAACAAATCTGGACCGTCTAAATTCCTCGAGATTTGATCTTGATCGTATCAGTTTTAAAAATTCAAAAGAAAAATATGCAGCCACCAAACGAGTATAAAACTAGTTAGATGTAGTAATTAGTAAATAATATAGGTTCCTTTAGAGTTTTTGCTGGTATGTGTATATGTTGTTTCATATATTGTATTATAGTCTTTTTTTTTGGTACAAATTTATAGACAGTACAAGTTTAATTTGATATATGTTATTGTATGAACGGTGGATAAGGTTTTTTTTATATTAACATGTGTTTTATAAAGATTATCAACTAAAAAATATTTCATTAATTAACTATTCGAATACATATAAATTTAACATCCATAATTGTAGGATTTGAAGCTATAAACTAGGTGACTAATTAATTATATCATTGATTTAAAATACAAATTCAAACCAAAGATTTTAGTTTACTGAATGTTTCCGAAATATTAGAGGGAAATTTTAGCTAACCCGGTTTACACCGGGTGGTAAATTTTTGAATCTAATATGTTTTCTTGTATACTATGTAAAATTATCAAGTGCATGTACAGGATAAGACTATAGGGTATGCTTCTTGGCCCCAACCACTCCATCTAGATGTCACGTAGGCATCCACCACAACCACCCACTCCATCACTTGGGGTGGAAATGCCCCTTGGTGACCACGCCCAAGGCGATCACGCCCAAAAATGAAAAGCTCAAACGGCGAGAGAAGCGTGGTTGTGGCCACGCCCAAGGTGATCACGCCCCAAGGAGCCGGTGTTCCACGTCTAACCCAACCCCACCCACGCCCCATCCACCTAGCACACCCCATGGTCTAATTGTTTTACGAGTCAAGTGTTACGTTACTATTTGTTTTGTTTTCGCCTCTGGCAACACAATACTCTTTAAATTTTAAAGCCAATTGGATTTTAATAATCTAAACTTTGATCAATTGGTTGCTGCCGGTCCCAACTATGAAAATCTCCAATATCGGTCCGAACTTTCGACATATTTACCTGTGGCGGACCGCCGTAAAAAAAAACCCTAACGGTGTTAACTTCTTTTGGAGTTTCGAACGGATTTTTGAGTGCTAAAAAACACATTCAGTTTTACATTTGCTCTCCGTACAAAAAAGCGAAAAAAAGACGAAAAGTATTTTCAGACCGTAAACGGTCAGTCGCAGCACCGCAGGTCCGCCGGAGAACCACCGCAGCACTTCAGCACCACCGGCCGGCCGGCGACAAAACCGGGTACCCTCCTTTCTCTTCTTCTACGTCTCTCTCTCTCTCTTCTCTGTCTGTCTCTCTCTCTCTCCATCTCTATCTTTATCTCCACGTCTTCCTCTTCTTCCCCTACTGTCTTAGCCCAGCGGCCG